>CALYDG010000234.1:0-56997 GCA_944474755.1 Limnoperna fortunei | reverse complement strand
CAAACTTTTGGCAGCAGAAAGCCAGAATGACAGGTAAAAACCACAAACTTTTGGCAGAAGGAAGCCAGAGTACCAGGTAAAAACCCCAAACTTTTGGCAGAAGGAAGCCAGAATACCAGGTAAAAACCCCATACCTTTGGCAGAAGGAAGCCAGAATACCTGGTAAAAACCCCAAACTTTAGGCAGAAGGAAGCCAGAATACCAGGTAAAGACCCCAAACTTTTGGCAGAAGGAATCCAGAGTGCTAGGTAAAAACCCCAAACTTTTGGCAGAAGGAAGCAATAGTGCTAGGTGAAAACCCCTAACTTTTGGCAGAAGTCAGCCAGAATACCAGGTAAAAACCCCAAATTTTGGCAGAAGGAAGCCAGAGTACTAGGTAAAAACCCCAAACTTTTGGCAGAAGGAAGCCAGAATACCAGGTAAAAACCCCAAACCTTTGGCAGAAGGAAGCCAGAATACCAGGTAAAAGCCCCATACCTTTGGCAGAAGGAAGCCAGTGTGCCAGGTAAATACCCCAAACCTTTGGCAGAAGGAAGCCAGAGTGCTAGGTGAAAACCCCAAACTTTTAGCAGAAAGAAGTCATAGTACCAGGTAAAAAACCCATATCTTTAGCAGAAGGTAGCCAGAGTACCAGGTAAAAACCCCAAACCTTTGGCAGAAGGAAGCCAGAGTGCTAGGTGAAAATCCCAAACTTTTGGCAGAAGGAAGCCAGAATACCACGTAAAAACCCCAAACCTTTGGCAGAAGGAAGCCAGAATACTAGGTAAAAACCCCAAACCTTTGGCAGAAGGAAGCCAGAGTACCAGGTAAAAACCCCATACCTTTGGCAGAAGGAAGCCAGAGTGCTAGGTGAAAACCCCAAACTTTTGGCAGAAGGTAGCCAGAATACCAGGTAAAAACCCCAAACTTTTGGCAGAAGGAAGCCAGAGTACCAGGTAAAAACCCCAAACTTTTGGCAGAAGGAAGCCAGAATACCAGGTAAAAATCCCATACCTTTGGCAGAAGGAAGCCAGTGTACCAGGTAAAAACCCCAAACCTTTGGCAGAAGGAAGCCAGAGTGCTAGGTGAAAACCCCAAACTTTTGGCAGAAGAAAGCCATAGTACCAGGTAAAAACCCCATATCTTTAGCAGAAGGAAGCCAGAGTACCAGGAAAAACCCCAAAACTTTGGCAGAAGGAAGCCAGAGTGCTAGGTGAAAATCCCAAACTTTTGGCAGAAGGAAGCCAGAATACCAGGTAAAAACCCCAAACCTTTGGCAGAAGGAAGCCAGAATACTAGGTAAAAACCCCAAACCTTTGGCAGAAGGAAGCCAGAGTACCAGGTAAAAACCCCATACCTTTGGCAGAAGGAAGCCAGAATACCAGGTAAAAACCCCATACCTTTGGCAGAAGGAAGCCAGAATACCAGGTAAAAACCCCATACCTTTGGCAGAAGGAAGCCAGAATACCAGGTAAAAACCCCAAACTATTGGCAGAAGGAAGCCAGAGTGCTAGGTAAAAACCCCAAACTTTTTGCAGAAGGTAGCCAGAATACCAGGTAAAAACCCCAAACTTTTGGCAGAAGGAAGCCAGAGTACCAGGTAAAAACCCCAAACTTTTGGCAGAAGGAAGCCAGAATACCAGGAAAAAACCCCATACCTTTGGCAGAAGGAAGCCACAATACCAGGTAAAAACCCCAAAGTATTGGCAGAAGGAAGCCAGAGTGCTAGGTGAAAACCCCAAACTTTTGGCAGAAGGTAGTCAGAGTGCTAGGTGAAAACCCCAAACTTTTGGCAGAAGGTAGCCAGAGTACCAGGTAAAAACCCCATATCTTTGGTAGAAGGAAGCCAGAGTACCAGGTAAAAACCCCAATTTTTTGGCAGAAGGAAGCCAGAGTGCCAGGTGAAAACCCCAAACTTTTGGCAGAAATAAGCCAGAATACCAGGTAAAAACCCTATATCTTTGGCAGAAGGAAGCCAGAGTGCTTGGTAAAAACCCCAAACTTTTGGCAGAAGGAATCCAGAGTACCAGGTAAAAACCCCAAAATTTTGGCAGAAGGAAGCCAGAGTACTAGGTGAAAACCCCAAACTTTTGGCAGAAGGAAGCCAGAATACCAGGTAAAGACCCCAAACTTTTGGCAGAAGGAATCCAGAGTGCTAGGTAAAAACCCCAAACTTTTGGCAGAAGGAAGCAATAGTGCTAGGTGAAAACCCCAAACTTTTGGCAGAAGTCAGCCAGAATACCTGGTAAAAACCCCAAACTTTTGGCAGAAGGAAGCCAGAATACCAGGTAAAAACCCCATACCTTTGGCAGAAGGAATCCAGTGTACCAGGCAAAAACCCCAAACCTTTGGCAGAAGGAAGCCAGAGTGCTAGGTGAAAATCCCAAACTTTTTGCAGAAGGAAGCCAGAATACCAGGTAGAAACCCCAAACCTTTGGCAGAAGGAAGCCAGAATACTAGGGAAAAACCCCAAACCATTGGCAGAAGGAAGCCAGAGTACCAGGTAAAAACCCCATACCTTTGGCAGAAGGAAGCCAGAGTGCCAGGTTAAAACCCCAAACTTTCTGCAGAAGGTAGCCAGAATACCAGTTAAAAACCTCAAACGTTTGGCAGAAGGAAGCCAGAGTACCAGGTAAAAACCCCAAACTTTTGGCAGAAGTAAGCCAGAATACCAGGTAAAAACCCCATACCTTTGGCAGAAGGAAGCCAGAATACCAGGAAAAAACACCAAACTATTGCCAGAAGGAAGCCAGAGTGCTAGGTAAAAACCCCAAACTTTTGGCAGAAGGAAGCCAGAGTGCTATGTGAAAACCCCAAACTTTTGGCAGAAGGTAGCCAGAATACCAGGTAAAAACCTCCAATCTTTGGCAGAAGGAAGCAGGAGTAGGCGGTGAAAACCTCCAGCTTTTGGCAAAAGTAAGCCAGAGTACCACGTAAAACCCCAAACCTTTGGCAGAAGGAAGCCAGAGTGCTAGGTGAAAACCCCAAACTTTTGGCAGAAGGAAGCCAGAGTACTAGGTGAAAACCCCAAAATTTTGGCAGAACGAAGCCAAAATGACAGGTAAAAACCCCAAACTTTTGGCAGAATGAAGCCAGAGTACCAGGTAAAAACCCCAAACTTTTGGCTGAAGGAAGCCAGAATACCAGGTAAAAACCCCATACCTTTGGCAGAAGGAAGCCAGAGTGCAAGGTGAAAACCCCAAACTTTTGACAGAAGGAAGCCAGAGTACCAGGTAAAAACTCCATACCTTTGGCTGAAGGAAGCCAGAGTACCAGGTAAAAACCCCATACCTTTTGGCAGAAGGAAGCCAGAGTGCTAGCTGAAAACCCCAAACTTTTGGCAGAAGGAAGCCAGAATACCAGGAAAAAACCCCAAACTTTTGGCTGAAGAAAGCCAGAGTACCAGGTAAAAACCCCATACCTTTGGCAGAAGGAAGCCAGAGTGCCAGGTGAAAACCCCAAACTTTTGGCAAAAGGAAGCCTGAATACCAGGTAAAAACCCCAAACCTTTGGCAGAAGGAAGCCAGAGTGCTAGGTAACAACCCCAAACCTTTGGCAGAAGGAAGCCAGAGTACCAGGTGAAACCCCATACCTTTGGCAGAAGGAAACCAGAGTGCTAGGTGAAAACCCCAAACTTTTGGCAGAAGGAAGCCAGAGTACTAGGTGAAGACCCCAAACTTTTGGCAGCAGAAAGCCAGAATGCCAGGTAAAAACCACAAACTTTTGGCAGAAGGAAGCCAGAGTACCAGGTAAAAACCCCAAACTTTTGGCAGAAGGAAGCCAGAATACCAGGTAAAAACCCCATACCTTTGGCAGAAGGAAGCCAGAATACCTAGTAAAAACCCCAAACTTTAGGCAGAAGGAAGCCAGAATACCAGGTAAAGACACCAAACTTTTGGCAGAAGGAATCCAGAGTGCTAGGTAAAAACCCCAAACTTTTGGCAGAAGGAAGCAATAGTGCTAGGTGAAAACCCCAAACTTTTGGCAGACGTCAGCCAGAATACCAGGTAAAAACCCCAAATTTTGGCAGAAGGAAGCCAGAGTACTAGGTAAAAATCCCAAACTTTTGGCAGAAGGAAGCCAGAATACCAGGTAAAAACCCCAAACCTTTGGCAGAAGGAAGCCAGAATACCAGGTAGAAACCCCATGCTTTTGGCAGAAGGAAGCCAGTGTACCAGGTAAATACACCAAACCTTTGGCAGAAGGAAGCCAGAGTGCTAGGGGAAAACCCCAAACTTTTAGCAGAAAGAAGCCATAGTACCAGGTAAAAACCCCATATCTTTAGCAGAAGGAAGCCAGAGTACCAGGTAAAAACCCAAAACCTTTGGTAGAAGGAAGCCAGAGTGCTAGGTGAAAATCCCAAACTTTTGGCAGAAGGAAGACAGAATACCACGTAAAAACCCCAAACCTTTGGCAGAAGGAAGCCAGAGTACCAGGTAAAAACCCCATACCTTTGGCAGAAGGAAGCCAGAGTGCTAGGTGAAAACCCCAAACTTTTGGCAGAAGGTAGCCAGAATACCAGGTAAAAACCCCAAACTTTTGGCAGAAGGAAGCCAGAGTACCAGGTAGAAACCCCAAACTTTTGGCAGAAGGAAGCCATAATACCAGGTAAAAACCCCATACCTTTGGCAGAAGGAAGCCAGTGTACCAGGTAAAAACCCCAAACCTTTGGCAGAAGGAAGCCAGAGTGCTAGGTGAAAACCCCAAACTTTTGGCAGAAGAAAGCCATAGTACCAGGTAAAAACCCCATATCTTTAGCAGAAGGAAGCCAGAGTACCAGGTAAAAACCCCAAACCTTTGGCAGAAGGAAGCCAGAGTGCTAGGTGAAAATCCCAAACTTTTGGCAGAAGGAAGCCAGAATACCAGGTAAAAACCCTATACCTTTGGCAGAAGGAAGCCAGAATACTAGGTAAAAACCCCAAACCTTTGGCAGAAGGAAGCCAGAGTACCAGGTAAAAACCCCATACCTTTGGCAGAAGGAAGCCAGAGTGCTAGGTGAAAACCCCAAACTTTTTGCAGAAGGTAGCCAGAATACCAGGTAAAAACCCCAAACTTTTGGCAGAAGGAAGCCAGAGTACCAGGTAAAAACCCCAAACTTTTGGCAGAAGGAAGCCAGAATACCAGGTAAAAACCCCATACCTTTGGCAGAAGGAAGCCAGAATAGCAGGTAAAAACCCCAAACTATTGGCAGAAGGAAGCCAGAGTACCAGGTAAAAACCACAAACTTTTGGCAGAAGGAAGCCAGAGTGCTAGGTGAAAACCCCAAACTTTTGGCAGAAGGTAGTCAGAGTGCTAGGTGAAAACCCCAAACTTTTGGCAGAAGGTAGCCAGAGTACCAGGTAAAAACCCCATATCTGGCAGAAGGAAGCCAGAGTACCAGCTAAAAACCCCATTTTTTTGGCAGAAGGAAGCCAGAGTGCCAGGTGAAAACCCCAAACTTTTGGCAGAAGGAAGCCAGAATACCAGGTAAAAACCCTATACCTTTGGCAGAAGGAAGCCAGAGTGCCAGGTGAAAACCCCAAACTTTTGGCAGAAGGAAGCCAGAATACCAGGTAAAAACCCTATACCTTTGGCAGAAGGAAGCCAGAATAGCAGGTAAAAACCACAAACTTTTGGCAGAAGGTAGCCATAGCACCAGGTAAAAACCCCATATCTGGCAGAAGGAAGCCAGAGTACCAGGCAAAAACCCCAATTTTTTGGCAGAAGGAAGCCAGAGTGCCAGGTGAAAACCCCAAACTTTTGGCAGAAGGAAGCCAGAATACCAGGTAAAAACCCTATACCTTTGGCAGAAGGAAGCCAGAGTGCCAGGTAAAAACTCCATACCTTTGGCTGAAGGAAGCCAGCGTACCAGGTAAAAACCCCAAACCTTTGGCAGAAGGAAGCCAGAGTGCTAGCTGAAAACCCCAAACTTTTGGCAGAAGGAAGCCAGAATACCAGGAAAAAACCCCAAACTATTGGCTGAAGAAAGCCAGAGTACCAGGTAAAAACCCCATACCTTTGGCAGAAGGAAGCCAGAGTGCCAGGTGAAAACCCCAAACTTTTGGCAAAAGGAAGCCTGAATACCAGGTAAAAACCCCAAACCTTTGGGAGAAGGAAGCCAGAGTGCTAGGTAAAAACCCCAAACCTTTGGCAGAAGGAAGCCAGAGTACCAGGTGAAACCCCATACCTTTGGCAGAAGGAAAGAAGAGTACTAGGTGAAAACCCCAAACTTTTGGCAGAAGGAAGCCAGAGTACTAGGTGAAAACCCCAAACTTTTGGCAGCAGAAAGCCAGAATGCCAGGTAAAAACCACAAACTTTTGGCAGAAGGAAGCCAGAGTACCAGGTAAAAACCCCAAACTTTTGGCAGAAGGAAGCCAGAATACCAGGTAAAAACCCCATACTTTTGGCAGAAGGAAGCCAGAATACCTAGTAAAAACCCCAAACTTTAGGCAAAGGAAGCCAGAATACCAGGTAAAGACCCCAAACTTTTGGCAGAAGGAATCCAGAGTGCTAGGTAAAAACCCCAAACTTTTGGCAGAAGGAAGCAATAGTGCTAGGTGAAAATCCCAAACTTTTGGCATAAGGAAGCCAGAATACCACGTAAAAACCCCAAACCTTTGGCAGAAGGAAGCCAGAGTACCAGGTAAAAACCCCAAACTTTTGGCAGAAGGAAGCCAGAATACCAGGTAAAAACCCCATACCTTTGGCAGAAGGAAGCCAGAATAGCAGGTAAAAACCCCAAACTATTGGCAGAAGGAAGCCAGAGTACCAGGTAAAAACCACAAACTTTTGGCAGAAGGAAGCCAGAGTGCTAGGTGAAAACCCCAAACTTTTGGCAGAAGGTAGTCAAAGTGCTAGGTGAAAACCCCAAACTTTTGGCAGAAGGTAGCCAGAGTACCAGGTAAAAACCCCATATCTGGCAGAAGGAAGCCAGAGTACCAGGTAAAAACACCAATTTTTTGGCAGAAGAAGCCAGAGTGCCAGGTGAAAACCCCAAACTTTTGGCAGAAGGAAGCCAGAATACCAGGTAAAAACCCTATACCTTTGGCAGAAGGAAGCCAGAGTGCCAGGTGAAAACCCCAAACTTTTGGAAGAAGGAAGCCAGAATACCAGGTAAAAACCCTATACATTTGGCAGAAGGAAGCCAGAATAGCAGGTAAAAACCACAAACTTTTGGCAGAAGGTAGCCATAGCACCAGGTAAAAACCCCATATCTGGCAGAAGGAAGCCAGAGTACCAGGTAAAAACCCCATTTTTTGGCAGAAAGAAGCCAGAGTGCCAGGTGAAAACCCCAAACTTTTGGCAGAAGGAAGCCAGAATACCAGGTAAAAACCCTATACCTTTGGCAGAAGGAAGCCAGAGTACCAGGTAAAAACTCCATACCTTTGGCTGAAGGAAGCCAGAGTACCAGGTAAAAACCCCAAACCTTTGGCAGAAGGAAGCCAGAGTGCTAGCTGAAAACCCCAAACTTTTGGCAGAAGGAAGCCAGAATACCAGGAAAAAACCCCAAACTATTGGCTGAAGAAAGCCAGAGTACCAGGTAAAAACCCCATACCTTTGGCAGAAGGAAGCCAGAGTGCCAGGTGAAAACCCCAAACTTTTGGCAAAAGGAAGCCTGAATACCAGGTAAAAACCCCAAACCTTTGGGAGAAGGAAGCCAGAGTGCTAGGTAAAAACCCCAAACCTTTGGCAGAAGGAAGCCAGAGTACCAGGTGAAACCCCATACCTTTGGCAGAAGGAAAGAAGAGTGCTAGGTGAAAACCCCAAACTTTTGGCAGAAGGAATCCAGAGTACTAGGTGAAAACCCCAAACTTTTGGCAGAAGGAAGCCAGAATACCAGGTAAAAACCCCATACTTTTGGCAGAAGGAAGCCAGAATACCTTGTAAAAACCCCAAACTTTAGGCAAAGGAAGCCAGAATACAAGGTAAAGACCCCAAACTTTTGGCAGAAGGAATCCAGAGTGCTAGGTAAAAACCCCAAACTTTTGTCAGAAGGAAGCAATAGTGCTAGGTGAAAACCCCAAATTTTTGGCAGAAGTCAGCCAGAATACCAGGTAAAAACCCCAAATTTTGGCAGAAGGAAGCCAGAGTACTAGGTAAAAACCCCAAACTTTTGGCAGAAGGAAGCCAGAATACCAGGTAAAAACCCCAAACCTTTGGCAGAAGGAAGCCAGAATACCAGGTAAAAACCCCATGCCTTTGGAAGAAGGAAGCCAGTGTACCAGGTAAATACACCAAACTTTTGGCAGAAGGAAGCCAGAGTGCTAGGTGAAAACCCCAAACTTTTAGCAGAAAGAAGTCATAGTACCAGGTAAAAACCCCATATCTTTAGCAGAAGGAAGCCAGAGTACCAGGTAAAAACCCCAAACCTTTGGCAGAAGGAAGCCAGAGTGCTAGGTGAAAATCCAAAACTTTTGGCAGAAGGAAGCCAGAATACCACGTAAAAACCCCAAACCTTCGGCAGAAGGAAGCCAGAGTACCAGGTAAAAACCCCATACCTTTGGCAGAAGGAAGCCAGAGTGCTAGGTGAAAACCCCAAACTTTTGGCAGAAGGTAGCCAGAATACCAGGTAAAAACCCCAAACTTTTGGCAGAAGGAAGCCAGAGTACCAGGTAAAAACCCCAAACTTTTGGCAGAAGGAAGCCAGAACACCAGGTAAAAACCCCATACCTTTGGCAGAAGGAAGCCAGAGTGCTAGGTGAAAACCCCAAACTTTTGGCAGAAGAAAGCCATAGTACCAGGTAAAAGCCCTATACCTTTGGCAGAAGGAAGCAAGAGTGCTAGGTGAAAACCCCGAACTTTTGGCAGAAGGAAGCCAGAGTACCAGGTAAAAACCCCAAAATTTTGGCAGAAGGAAGCCAGAGTACTAGGTGAAAACCCCAAACTTTTGGCAGAAGGAAGCCAGAATACCAGGTAAAAACCCCATACCTTTGGCAGAAGGAAGCCAGAATACCTGGTAAAAACACCAAACTTTAGGCAGAAGGAAGCCAGAGTGCTAGGTAAAAACCCCAAACTTTTGGCAAAAGGTAGTCAGAGTGCTAGGTGAAAACCCCAAACTTTTGGCAGAAGGTAGCCAGAGTACCAGGTAAAAACCCCATACCTTTGGCAGAAGGAAGCTAGTGTACCAGGTAAATACCCCAAACCTTTGGCAGAAGGAAGCCAGAGTGTTAGGTGAAAACCCCAAACTTTTAGCAGAAAGAAGCCATAGTACCAGGTAAAAACCCCATATCTTTAGCAGATGGAAGCCAGAGTACCAGGTAAAAACCCCAAACCTTTGGCAGAAGGAAGCCAGAGTGCTAGGTGAAAACCCCAAACTTTTGGCAGAAGGAAGCCAGAATACCAGGTAAAAACCCCAAACCTTTGGGAGAAGGAAGCCAGAGTGCTAGGTAAAAACCCCAAACCTTTGGCAGAAGGAAGCCAGAGTACCAGGTGAAACCCCATACCTTTGGCAGAAGGAAAGAAGAGTGCTAGGTGAAAACCCCAAACTTTTGGCAGAAGGAATCCAGAGTACTAGGTGAAAACCCCAAACTTTTGGCAGCAGAAAGCCAGAATGCCAGGTAAAAACCACAAACTTTTGGCAGAAGGAAGCCAGAGTACCAGGTAAAAACCCCAAACTTTTGGCAGAAGGAAGCCAGAATACCAGGTAAAAACCCCATACTTTTGGCAGAAGGAAGCCAGAATACCTTGTAAAAACCCCAAACTTTAGGCAAAGGAAGCCAGAATACAAGGTAAAGACCCCAAACTTTTGGCAGAAGGAATCCAGAGTGCTAGGTAAAAACCCCAAACTTTTGTCAGAAGGAAGCAGTAGTGCTAGGTGAAAACCCCAAATTTTTGGCAGAAGTCAGCCAGAATACCAGGTAAAAACCCCAAATTTTGGCAGAAGGAAGCCAGAGTACTAGGTAAAAACCCCAAACTTTTGGCAGAAGGAAGCCAGAATACCAGGTAAAAACCCCAAACCTTTGGCAGAAGGAAGCCAGAATACCAGGTAAAAACCCCATGCCTTTGGAAGAAGGAAGCCAGTGTACCAGGTAAATACACCAAACTTTTGGCAGAAGGAAGCCAGAGTGCTAGGTGAAAACCCCAAACTTTTAGCAGAAAGAAGTCATAGTACCAGGTAAAAACCCCATATCTTTAGCAGAAGGAAGCCAGAGTACCAGGTAAAAACCCCAAACCTTTGGCAGAAGGAAGCCAGAGTGCTAGGTGAAAATCCAAAACTTTTGGCAGAAGGAAGCCAGAATACCACGTAAAAACCCCAAACCTTCGGCAGAAGGAAGCCAGAGTACCAGGTAAAAACCCCATACCTTTGGCAGAAGGAAGCCAGAGTGCTAGGTGAAAACCCCAAACTTTTGGCAGAAGGTAGCCAGAATACCAGGTAAAAACCCCAAACTTTTGGCAGAAGGAAGCCAGAGTACCAGGTAAAAACCCCAAACTTTTGGCAGAAGGAAGCCAGAATACCAGGTAAAAACCCCAAACCTTTGGCAGAAGGAAGCCAGAGTGCTAGGTGAAAACCCCAAACTTTTGGCAGAAGTAAGCCATAGTACCAGGTAAAAGCCCTATACCTTTGGCAGAAGGAAGCAAGAGTGCTAGGTGAAAACCCCGAACTTTTGGCAGAAGGAAGCCAGAGTACCAGGTAAAAACCCCAAAATTTTGGCAGAAGGAAGCCAGAGTACTAGGTGAAAACCCCAAACTTTTGGCAGAAGGAAGCCAGAATACCAGGTAAAAACCCCATACCTTTGGCAGAAGGAAGCCAGAATACCTGGTAAAAACCCCAAACTTTAGGCAGAAGGAAGCCAGAATACCAGGTAAAGACCCCAAACTTTTGGCAAAAGGTAGTCAGAGTGCTAGGTGAAAACCCCAAACTTTTGGCAGAAGGTAGCCAGAGTACCAGGTAAAAACCCCATACCTTTGGCAGAAGGAAGCCAGTGTACCAGGTAAATACCCCAAACCTTTGGCAGAAGGAAGCCAGAGTGTTAGGTGAAAACCCCAAACTTTTAGCAGAAAGAAGCCATAGTACCAGGTAAAAACCCCATATCTTTAGCAGATGGAAGCCAGAGTACCAGGTAAAAACCCCAAACCTTTGGCAGAAGGAAGCCAGAGTGCTAGGTGAAAATCCCAAACTTTTGGCAGAAGGAAGCCAGAATACCAGGTAAAAACCCCATATCTTTGGCAGAAGGAAGCCAGAGTGCCAGGTAAAAATCCCATACCTTTGGCAGAAGGAAACCAGAGTGCCAGGTGAAAACCCCAAACTTTTGGCAAAAGGAAGCCTGAATACCAGGTAAAACCCCCAAACCTTTGGCAGAAGGAAGCCAGAGTGCTAGGTAAAAACCCAAACCTTTGGCAGAAGGAAGCCAGAGTACCAGGTGAAACCCCATACCTTTGGCAGAAGGAAACCAGAGTGCTAGGTGAAAACCCCAAACTTTTGGCAGAAGGAAGCCAGAGTACTAGGTGAAAACCCCAAACTTTTGGCAGCAGAAAGCCAGAATGCCAGGTAAAAACCACAAACTTTTGGCAGAAGGAAGCCAGAGTACCAGGTAAAAACCCCAAACTTTTGGCAGAAGGAAGCCAGAATACCAGGTAAAAACCCCATACCTTTGGCATAAGGAATCCAGAATACCTAGTAAAAACCCCAAACTTTAGGCAAAGGAAGCCAGAATACCAGG
The DNA here is from genome assembly GCA_944474755.1 of Limnoperna fortunei. NCBI lineage: Eukaryota > Metazoa > Mollusca > Bivalvia > Mytilida > Modiolidae > Limnoperna > Limnoperna fortunei. The sequence continues at coordinate 45,378 of CALYDG010000234.1, read as the reverse complement.
TAAAGACCCCAAACTTTTGGCAGAAGGAATCCAGAGTGCTAGGTAAAAACCCCAAACTTTTGGCAGAAGGAAGCAATAGTGCTAGGTGAAAATCCCAAACTTTTGGCATAAGGAAGCCAGAATACCACGTAAAAACCCCAAACCTTTGGCAGAAGGAAGCCAGAGTACCAGGTAAAAACCCCATACCTTTGGCAGAAGGAAGCCAGAGTGCTAGGTGAAAACCCCAAACTTTTGGCAGAAGGTAGACAGAATACCAGGTAAAAACCCCAAACCTTTGGCAGAAGGAAGCCCGAGTGCTAGCTGAAAACCCCAATCTTTTGGCAGAAGGAAGCCGAAATACCAGGAAAAAACCCCAAACTATTGGCTGAAGAAAGCCAGAGTACCAGGTAAAAACCCCATACCTTTGGCAGAAGGAAGCCAGAGTGCCAGGTAAAAACTCCATACCTTTGGCTGAAGGAAGCCAGCGTACCAGGTAAAAACCCCAAACCTTTGGCAGAAGGAAGCCAGAGTGCTAGCTGAAAACCCCAAACTTTTGGCAGAAGGAAGCCAGAATACCAGGAAAAAACCCCAAACTATTGGCTGAAGAAAGCCAGAGTACCAGGTAAAAACCCCATACCTTTGGCAGAAGGAAGCCAGAGTGCCAGGTGAAAACCCCAAACTTTTGGCAAAAGGAAGCCTGAATACCAGGTAAAAACCCCAAACCTTTGGGAGAAGGAAGCCAGAGTGCTAGGTAAAAACCCCAAACCTTTGGCAGAAGGAAGCCAGAGTACCAGGTGAAACCCCATACCTTTGGCAGAAGGAAAGAAGAGTACTAGGTGAAAACCCCAAACTTTTGGCAGAAGGAAGCCAGAGTACTAGGTGAAAACCCCAAACTTTTGGCAGCAGAAAGCCAGAATGCCAGGTAAAAACCACAAACTTTTGGCAGAAGGAAGCCAGAGTACCAGGTAAAAACCCCAAACTTTTGGCAGAAGGAAGCCAGAATACCAGGTAAAAACCCCATACTTTTGGCAGAAGGAAGCCAGAATACCTAGTAAAAACCCCAAACTTTAGGCAAAGGAAGCCAGAATACCAGGTAAAGACCCCAAACTTTTGGCAGAAGGAATCCAGAGTGCTAGGTAAAAACCCCAAACTTTTGGCAGAAGGAAGCAATAGTGCTAGGTGAAAATCCCACACTTTTGGCATAAGGAAGCCAGAATACCACGTAAAAACCCCAAACCTTTGGCAGAAGGAAGCCAGAGTACCAGGTAAAAACCCCAAACTTTTGGCAGAAGGAAGCCAGAATACCAGGTAAAAACCCCATACCTTTGGCAGAAGGAAGCCAGAATAGCAGGTAAAAACCCCAAACTATTGGCAGAAGGAAGCCAGAGTACCAGGTAAAAACCACAAACTTTTGGCAGAAGGAAGCCAGAGTGCTAGGTGAAAACCCCAAACTTTTGGCAGAAGGTAGTCAGAGTGCTAGGTGAAAACCCCAAACTTTTGGCAGAAGGTAGCCAGAGTACCAGGTAAAAACCCCATATCTGGCAGAAGGAAGCCAGAGTACCAGGTAAAAACACCAATTTTTTGGCAGAAGAAGCCAGAGTGCCAGGTGAAAACCCCAAACTTTTGGCAGAAGGAAGCCAGAATACCAGGTAAAAACCCTATACCTTTGGCAGAAGGAAGCCAGAGTGCCAGGTGAAAACCCCAAACTTTTGGAAGAAGGAAGCCAGAATACCAGGTAAAAACCCTATACATTTGGCAGAAGGAAGCCAGAATAGCAGGTAAAAACCACAAACTTTTGGCAGAAGGTAGCCATAGCACCAGGTAAAAACCCCATATCTGGCAGAAGGAAGCCAGAGTACCAGGTAAAAACCCCATTTTTTGGCAGAAAGAAGCCAGAGTGCCAGGTGAAAACCCCAAACTTTTGGCAGAAGGAAGCCAGAATACCAGGTAAAAACCCTATACCTTTGGCAGAAGGAAGCCAGAGTACCAGGTAAAAACTCCATACCTTTGGATGAAGGAAGCCAGAGTACCAGGTAAAAACCCCAAACCTTTGGCAGAAGGAAGCCAGAGTGCTAGCTGAAAACCCCAAACTTTTGGCAGAAGGAAGCCAGAATACCAGGAAAAAACCCCAAACTATTGGCTGAAGAAAGCCAGAGTACCAGGTAAAAACCCCATACCTTTGGCAGAAGGAAGCCAGAGTGCCAGGTGAAAACCCCAAACTTTTGGCAAAAGGAAGCCTGAATACCAGGTAAAAACCCCAAACCTTTGGGAGAAGGAAGCCAGAGTGCTAGGTAAAAACCCCAAACCTTTGGCAGAAGGAAGCCAGAGTACCAGGTGAAACCCCATACCTTTGGCAGAAGGAAAGAAGAGTGCTAGGTGAAAACCCCAAACTTTTGGCAGAAGGAATCCAGAGTACTAGGTGAAAACCCCAAACTTTTGGCAGCAGAAAGCCAGAATGACAGGTAAAAACCACAAACTTTTGGCAGAAGGAAGCCAGAGTACCAGGTAAAAACCCCAAACTTTTGGCAGAAGGAAGCCAGAATACCAGGTAAAAACCCCATACTTTTGGCAGAAGGAAGCCAGAATACCTTGTAAAAACCCCAAACTTTAGGCAAAGGAAGCCAGAATACAAGGTAAAGACCCCAAACTTTTGGCAGAAGGAATCCAGAGTGCTAGGTAAAAACCCCAAACTTTTGTCAGAAGGAAGCAATAGTGCTAGGTGAAAACCCCAAATTTTTGGCAGAAGTCAGCCAGAATACCAGGTAAAAACCCCAAATTTTGGCAAAAGGAAGCCAGAGTACTAGGTAAAAACCCCAAACTTTTGGCAGAAGGAAGCCAGAATACCAGGTAAAAACCCCAAACCTTTGGCAGAAGGAAGCCAGAATACCAGGTAAAAACCCCATGCCTTTGGAAGAAGGAAGCCAGTGTACCAGGTAAATACACCAAACTTTTGGCAGAAGGAAGCCAGAGTGCTAGGTGAAAACCCCAAACTTTTAGCAGAAAGAAGTCATAGTACCAGGTAAAAACCCCATATCTTTAGCAGAAGGAAGCCAGAGTACCAGGTAAAAACCCCAAACCTTTGGCAGAAGGAAGCCAGAGTGCTAGGTGAAAATCCAAAACTTTTGGCAGAAGGAAGCCAGAATACCACGTAAAAACCCCAAACCTTCGGCAGAAGGAAGCCAGAGTACCAGGTAAAAACCCCATACCTTTGGCAGAAGGAAGCCAGAGTGCTAGGTGAAAACCCCAAACTTTTGGCAGAAGGTAGCCAGAATACCAGGTAAAAACCCCAAACTTTTGGCAGAAGGAAGCCAGAGTACCAGGTAAAAACCCCAAACTTTTTGCAGAAGGAAGCCAGAATACCAGGTAAAAACCCCATACCTTTGGCAGAAGGAAGCCAGAGTGCTAGGTGAAAACCCCAAACTTTTGGCAGAAGAAAGCCATAGTACCAGGTAAAAGCCCTATACCTTTGGCAGAAGGAAGCAAGAGTGCTAGGTGAAAACCCCGAACTTTTGGCAGAAGGAAGCCAGAGTACCAGGTAAAAACCCCAAAATTTTGGCAGAAGGAAGCCAGAGTACTAGGTGAAAACCCCAAACTTTTGGCAGAAGGAAGCCAGAATACCAGGTAAAAACCCCAAACCTTTGGCAGAAGGAAGCCAGAATACCAGGTAAAAACCCCAAACTTTAGGCAGAAGGAAGCCAGAATACCAGGTAAAGACCCCAAACTTTTGGCAAAAGGTAGTCAGAGTGCTAGGTGAAAACCCCAAACTTTTGGCAGAAGGTAGCCAGAGTACCAGGTAAAAACCCCATACCTTTGGCAGAAGGAAGCTAGTGTACCAGGTAAATACCCCAAACCTTTGGCAGAAGGAAGCCAGAGTGTTAGGTGAAAACCCCAAACTTTTAGCAGAAAGAAGCCATAGTACCAGGTAAAAACCCCATATCTTTAGCAGATGGAAGCCAGAGTACCAGGTAAAAACCCCAAACCTTTGGCAGAAGGAAGCCAGAGTGCTAGGTGAAAATCCCAAACTTTTGGCAGAAGGAAGCCAGAATACCAGGTAAAAACCCCAAACCTTTGGGAGAAGGAAGCCAGAGTGCTAGGTAAAAACCCCAAACCTTTGGCAGAAGGAAGCCAGAGTACCAGGTGAAACCCCATACCTTTGGCAGAAGGAAAGAAGAGTGCTAGGTGAAAACCCCAAACTTTTGGCAGAAGGAATCCAGAGTACTAGGTGAAAACCCCAAACTTTTGGCAGCAGAAAGCCAGAATGCCAGGTAAAAACCACAAACTTTTGGCAGAAGGAAGCCAGAGTACCAGGTAAAAACCCCAAACTTTTGGCAGAAGGAAGCCAGAATACCAGGTAAAAACCCCATACTTTTGGCAGAAGGAAGCCAGAATACCTTGTAAAAACCCCAAACTTTAGGCAAAGGAAGCCAGAATACAAGGTAAAGACCCCAAACTTTTGGCAGAAGGAATCCAGAGTGCTAGGTAAAAACCCCAAACTTTTGTCAGAAGGAAGCAATAGTGCTAGGTGAAAACCCCAAATTTTTGGCAGAAGTCAGCCAGAATACCAGGTAAAAACCCCAAATTTTGGCAGAAGGAAGCCAGAGTACTAGGTAAAAACCCCAAACTTTTGGCAGAAGGAAGCCAGAATACCAGGTAAAAACCCCAAACCTTTGGCAGAAGGAAGCCAGAATACCAGGTAAAAACCCCATGCCTTTGGAAGAAGGAAGCCAGTGTACCAGGTAAATACACCAAACTTTTGGCAGAAGGAAGCCAGAGTGCTAGGTGAAAACCCCAAACTTTTAGCAGAAAGAAGTCATAGTACCAGGTAAAAACCCCATATCTTTAGCAGAAGGAAGCCAGAGTACCAGGTAAAAACCCCAAACCTTTGGCAGAAGGAAGCCAGAGTGCTAGGTGAAAATCCAAAACTTTTGGCAGAAGGAAGCCAGAATACCACGTAAAAACCCCAAACCTTCGGCAGAAGGAAGCCAGAGTACCAGGTAAAAACCCCATACCTTTGGCAGAAGGAAGCCAGAGTGCTAGGTGAAAACCCCAAACTTTTGGCAGAAGGAAGCCAGAATACCAGGTAAAAACCCCAAACCTTTGGCAGAAGAAAGCCAGAGTACCAGGTAAAAACCCCAAACTTTTGGCAGAAGGAAGCCAGAATACCAGGTAAAAACCCCATACCTTTGGCAGAAGGAAGCCAGAGTGCTAGGTGAAAACCCCAAACTTTTGGCAGAAGAAAGCCATAGTACCAGGTAAAAGCCCTATACCTTTGGCAGAAGGAAGCAAGAGTGCTAGGTGAAAACCCCGAACTTTTGGCAGAAGGAAGCCAGAGTACCAGGTAAAAACCCCAAAATTTTGGCAGAAGGAAGCCAGAGTACTAGGTGAAAACCCCAAACTTTTGGCAGAAGGAAGCCAGAATACCAGGTAAAAACCCCATACCTTTGGCAGAAGGAAGCCAGAATGCCTGGTAAAAACCCCAAACTTTAGGCAGAAGGAAGCCAGAATACCAGGTAAAGACCCCAAACTTTTGGCAAAAGGTAGTCAGAGTGCTAGGTGAAAACCCCAAACTTTTGGCAGAAGGTAGCCGGAGTACCAGGTAAAAACCCCATACCTTTGGCAGAAGGAAGCCAGTGTACCAGGTAAAAACCCCAAACTTTTGGCAGAAGGAAGCCAGAGTGTTAGGTGAAAACCCCAAACTTTTAGCAGAAAGAAGCCATAGTACCAGGTAAAAACCCCATATCTTTAGCAGATGGAAGCCAGAGTACCAGGTAAAAACCCCAAACCTTTGGCAGAAGGTAGTCAGAGTGCTAGGTGAAAACCCCAAACTTTTGGCAGAAGGTAGCCAGAGTACCAGGTAAAAACCCCATATCTGGCAGAAGGAAGCCAGAGTACCAGGTAAAAACACCAATTTTTTGGCAGAAGAAGCCAGAGTGCCAGGTGAAAACCCCAAACTTTTGGCAGAAGGAAGCCAGAATACCAGGTAAAAACCCTATACCTTTGGCAGAAGGAAGCCAGAGTGCCAGGTGAAAACCCCAAACTTTTGGAAGAAGGAAGCCAGAATACCAGGTAAAAACCCTATACATTTGGCAGAAGGAAGCCAGAATAGCAGGTAAAAACCACAAACTTTTGGCAGAAGGTAGCCATAGCAACAGGTAAAAACCCCATATCTGGCAGAAGGAAGCCAGAGTACCAGGTAAAAACCCCATTTTTTGGCAGAAAGAAGCCAGAGTGCCAGGTGAAAACCCCAAACTTTTGGCAGAAGGAAGCCAGAATACCAGGTAAAAACCCTATACCTTTGGCAGAAGGAAGCCAGAGTACCAGGTAAAAACTCCATACCTTTGGATGAAGGAAGCCAGTGTACCAGGTAAAAACCCCAAACCTTTGGCAGAAGGAAGCCAGAGTGCTAGCTGAAAACCCCAAACTTTTGGCAGAAGGAAGCCAGAATACCAGGAAAAAACCCCAAACTATTGGCTGAAGAAAGCCAGAGTACCAGGTAAAAACCCCATACCTTTGGCAGAAGGAAGCCAGAGTGCCAGGTGAAAACCCCAAACTTTTGGCAAAAGGAAGCCTGAATACCAGGTAAAAACCCCAAACCTTTGGGAGAAGGAAGCCAGAGTGCTAGGTAAAAACCCCAAACCTTTGGCAGAAGGAAGCCAGAGTACCAGGTGAAACCCCATACCTTTGGCAGAAGGAAAGAAGAGTGCTAGGTGAAAACCCCAAACTTTTGGCAGAAGGAATCCAGAGTACTAGGTGAAAACCCCAAACTTTTGGCAGCAGAAAGCCAGAATGACAGGTAAAAACCACAAACTTTTGGCAGAAGGAAGCCAGAGTACCAGGTAAAAACCCCAAACTTTTGGCAGAAGGAAGCCAGAATACCAGGTAAAAACCCCATACTTTTGGCAGAAGGAAGCCAGAATACCTTGTAAAAACCCCAAACTTTAGGCAAAGGAAGCCAGAATACAAGGTAAAGACCCCAAACTTTTGGCAGAAGGAATCCAGAGTGCTAGGTAAAAACCCCAAACTTTTGTCAGAAGGAAGCAATAGTGCTAGGTGAAAACCCCAAATTTTTGGCAGAAGTCAGCCAGAATACCAGGTAAAAACCCCAAATTTTGGCAAAAGGAAGCCAGAGTACTAGGTAAAAACCCCAAACTTTTGGCAGAAGGAAGCCAGAATACCAGGTAAAAACCCCAAACCTTTGGCAGAAGGAAGCCAGAATACCAGGTAAAAACCCCATGCCTTTGGAAGAAGGAAGCCAGTGTACCAGGTAAATACACCAAACTTTTGGCAGAAGGAAGCCAGAGTGCTAGGTGAAAACCCCAAACTTTTAGCAGAAAGAAGTCATAGTACCAGGTAAAAACCCCATATCTTTAGCAGAAGGAAGCCAGAGTACCAGGTAAAAACCCCAAACCTTTGGCAGAAGGAAGCCAGAGTGCTAGGTGAAAATCCAAAACTTTTGGCAGAAGGAAGCCAGAATACCACGTAAAAACCCCAAACCTTCGGCAGAAGGAAGCCAGAGTACCAGGTAAAAACCCCATACCTTTGGCAGAAGGAAGCCAGAGTGCTAGGTGAAAACCCCAAACTTTTGGCAGAAGGTAGCCAGAATACCAGGTAAAAACCCCAAACTTTTGGCAGAAGGAAGCCAGAGTACCAGGTAAAAACCCCAAACTTTTTGCAGAAGGAAGCCAGAATACCAGGTAAAAACCCCATACCTTTGGCAGAAGGAAGCCAGAGTGCTAGGTGAAAACCCCAAACTTTTGGCAGAAGAAAGCCATAGTACCAGGTAAAAGCCCTATACCTTTGGCAGAAGGAAGCAAGAGTGCTAGGTGAAAACCCCGAACTTTTGGCAGAAGGAAGCCAGAGTACCAGGTAAAAACCCCAAAATTTTGGCAGAAGGAAGCCAGAGTACTAGGTGAAAACCCCAAACTTTTGGCAGAAGGAAGCCAGAATACCAGGTAAAAACCCCATACCTTTGGCAGAAGGAAGCCAGAATACCTGGTAAAAACCCCAAACTTTAGGCAGAAGGAAGCCAGAATACCAGGTAAAGACCCCAAACTTTTGGCAAAAGGTAGTCAGAGTGCTAGGTGAAAACCCCAAACTTTTGGCAGAAGGTAGCCAGAGTACCAGGTAAAAACCCCATACCTTTGGCAGAAGGAAGCTAGTGTACCAGGTAAATACCCCAAACCTTTGGCAGAAGGAAGCCAGAGTGTTAGGTGAAAACCCCAAACTTTTAGCAGAAAGAAGCCATAGTACCAGGTAAAAACCCCATATCTTTAGCAGATGGAAGCCAGAGTACCAGGTAAAAACCCCAAACCTTTGGCAGAAGGAAGCCAGAGTGCTAGGTGAAAATCCCAAACTTTTGGCAGAAGGAAGCCAGAATACCAGGTAAAAACCCCAAACCTTTGGGAGAAGGAAGCCAGAGTGCTAGGTAAAAACCCCAAACCTTTGGCAGAAGGAAGCCAGAGTACCAGGTGAAACCCCATACCTTTGGCAGAAGGAAAGAAGAGTGCTAGGTGAAAACCCCAAACTTTTGGCAGAAGGAATCCAGAGTACTAGGTGAAAACCCCAAACTTTTGGCAGCAGAAAGCCAGAATGCCAGGTAAAAACCACAAACTTTTGGCAGAAGGAAGCCAGAGTACCAGGTAAAAACCCCAAACTTTTGGCAGAAGGAAGCCAGAATACCAGGTAAAAACCCCATACTTTTGGCAGAAGGAAGCCAGAATACCTTGTAAAAACCCCAAACTTTAGGCAAAGGAAGCCAGAATACAAGGTAAAGACCCCAAACTTTTGGCAGAAGGAATCCAGAGTGCTAGGTAAAAACCCCAAACTTTTGTCAGAAGGAAGCAATAGTGCTAGGTGAAAACCCCAAATTTTTGGCAGAAGTCAGCCAGAATACCAGGTAAAAACCCCAAATTTTGGCAGAAGGAAGCCAGAGTACTAGGTAAAAACCCCAAACTTTTGGCAGAAGGAAGCCAGAATACCAGGTAAAAACCCCAAACCTTTGGCAGAAGGAAGCCAGAATACCAGGAAAAAACCCCATGCCTTTGGAAGAAGGAAGCCAGTGTACCAGGTAAATACACCAAACTTTTGGCAGAAGGAAGCCAGAGTGCTAGGTGAAAACCCCAAACTTTTAGCAGAAAGAAGTCATAGTACCAGGTAAAAACCCCATATCTTTAGCAGAAGGAAGCCAGAGTACCAGGTAAAAACCCCAAACCTTTGGCAGAAGGAAGCCAGAGTGCTAGGTGAAAATCCAAAACTTTTGGCAGAAGGAAGCCAGAATACCACGTAAAAACCCCAAACCTTCGGCAGAAGGAAGCCAGAGTACCAGGTAAAAACCCCATACCTTTGGCAGAAGGAAGCCAGAGTGCTAGGTGAAAACCCCAAACTTTTGGCAGAAGGTAGCCAGAATACCAGGTAAAAACCCCAAACTTTTGGCAGAAGGAAGCCAGAGTACCAGGTAAAAACCCCAAACTTTTGGCAGAAGGAAGCCAGAATACCAGGTAAAAACCCCATACCTTTGGCAGAAGGAAGCCAGAGTGCTAGGTGAAAACCCCAAACTTTTGGCAGAAGAAAGCCATAGTACCAGGTAAAAGCCCTATACCTTTGGCAGAAGGAAGCAAGAGTGCTAGGTGAAAACCCCGAACTTTTGGCAGAAGGAAGCCAGAGTACCAGGTAAAAACCCCAAAATTTTGGCAGAAGGAAGCCAGAGTACTAGGTGAAAACCCCAAACTTTTGGCAGAAGGAAGCCAGAATACCAGGTAAAAACCCCATACCTTTGGCAGAAGGAAGCCAGAATGCCTGGTAAAAACCCCAAACTTTAGGCAGAAGGAAGCCAGAATACCAGGTAAAGACCCCAAACTTTTGGCAAAAGGTAGTCAGAGTGCTAGGTGAAAACCCCAAACTTTTGGCAGAAGGTAGCCGGAGTACCAGGTAAAAACCCCATACCTTTGGCAGAAGGAAGCCAGTGTACCAGGTAAATACCCCAAACCTTTGGCAGAAGGAAGCCAGAGTGTTAGGTGAAAACCCCAAACTTTTAGCAGAAAGAAGCCATAGTACCAGGTAAAAACCCCATATCTTTAGCAGATGGAAGCCAGAGTACCAGGTAAAAACCCCAAACCTTTGGCAGAAGGAAGCCAGAGTGCTAGGTGAAAATCCCAAACTTTTGGCAGAAGGAAGCCAGAATACCAGGTAAAAACCCCATATCTTTGGCAGAAGGAAGCCAGAGTGCCAGGTAAAAATCCCATACCTTTGGCAGAAGGAAACCAGAGTGCCAGGTGAAAACCCCAAACTTTTGGCAAAAGGAAGAATGAATACCAGGTAAAACCCCCAAACCTTTGGCAGAAGGAAGCCAGAGTGCTAGGTAAAAACCCAAACCTTTGGCAGAAGGAAGCCAGAGTACCAGGTGAAACCCCATACCTTTGGCAGAAGGAAACCAGAGTGCTAGGTGAAAACCCCAAACTTTTGGCAGAAGGAAGCCAGAGTACTAGGTGAAAACCCCAAACTTTTGGCAGCAGAAAGCCAGAATGCCAGGTAAAAACCACAAACTTTTGGCAGAAGGAAGCCAGAGTACCAGGTAAAAACCCCAAACTTTTGGCAGAAGGAAGCCAGAATACCAGGTAAAAACCCCATACCTTTGGCATAAGGAATCCAGAATACCTAGTAAAAACCCCAAACTTTAGGCAAAGGAAGCCAGAATACCAGGTAAAGACCCCAAACTTTTGGCAGAAGGAATCCAGAGTGCTAGGTAAAAACCCCAAACTTTTGGCAGAAGGAAGCAATAGTGCTAGGTGAAAATCCCAAACTTTTGGCATAAGGAAGCCAGAATACCACGTAAAAACCCCAAACCTTTGGCAGAAGGAAGCCAGAGTACCAGGTAAAAACCCCATACCTTTGGCAGAAGGAAGCCAGAGTGCTAGGTGAAAACCCCAAACTTTTGGCAGAAGGTAGACAGAATACCAGGTAAAAACCCCAAACCTTTGGCAGAAGGAAGCCCGAGTGCTAGCTGAAAACCCCAATCTTTTGGCAGAAGGAAGCCGAAATACCAGGAAAAAACCCCAAACTATTGGCTGAAGAAAGCCAGAGTACCAGGTAAAAACCCCATACCTTTGGCAGAAGGAAACCAGAGTGCCAGGTGAAAACCCCAAACTTTTGGCAAAAGGAAGCCTGAATACCAGGTAAAACCCCCAAACCTTTGGCAGAAGGAAGCCAGAGTGCTAGGTAAAAACCCCAAACCTTTGGCAGAAGGAAGCCAGAGTACCAGGTGAAACCCCATACCCTTGGCAGAAGGAAACCAGAGTGCTAGGTGAAAACCCCAAACTTTTGGCAGAAGGAAGCCAGAGTACTAGGTGAAAACCCCAAACTTTTGGCAGCAGAAAGCCAGAATGCCAGGTAAAAACCACAAACTTTTGGCAGAAGGAAGCCAGAGTACCAGGTAAAAACCCCAAACTTTTGGCAGAAGGAAGCCAGAATACCAGGTAAAAACCCCATACCTTTGGCAGAAGGAAGCCAGAATACCTAGTAAAAACCCCAAACTTTAGGCAAAGGATGCCAGAATACCAGGTAAAGACCCCAAACTTTTGGCAGAAGGAATCCAGAGTGCTAGGTAAAAACCCCAAACTTTTGGCAGAAGGAAGCAATAGTGCTAGGTGAAAATCCCAAACTTTTGGCATAAGGAAGCCAGAATACCACGTAAAAACCCCAAACCTTTGGCAGAAGGAAGCCAGAGTACCAGGTAAAAACCCCATACCTTTGGCAGAAGGAAGCCAGAGTGCTAGGTGAAAACCCCAAACTTTTGGCAGAAGGTAGCCAGAATACCAGGTAAAAACCCCAAACTTTTGGCAGAAGGAAGCCAGAGTACCAGGTAAAAATCCCAAACTTTTGGCAGAAGGAAGCCAGAATACCAGGTAAAAACCCCATACCTTTGGCAGAAGGAAGCCAGTGTACCAGGTAAAACCCCCAAACCTTTGGCAGAAGGAAGCCAGAGTGCTTGGTGAAAACCGCAAACTTTTGACAGAAGAAAGCCATAGTACCAGGTAAAAACCCCATATCTTTAGCAGAAGGAAGACAGAGTACCAGGTAAAAACCCCAAACTTTTGGCAGAAGGAAGCCAGAGTGCTAGGTGAAAATCCCAAACTTTTGGCAGAAGGAAGCCAGAATACCACGTAAAAACCCCAAACCTTTGGCAGAAGGAAGCCAGAGTACCAGGTAAAAACCCCATACCTTTGGCAGAAGGAAGCCAGAGTGCTAGGTGAAAACCCCAAACTTTTGGCAGAAGGTAGCCAGAATACCAGGTAAAAACCCCAAACTTTTGGCAGAAGGAAGCCAGAGTACCAGGTAAAAACCCCAAACTTTTGGCAGAAGGAAGCCAGAATACCAGGTAAAAACCCCATACCTTTGGCAGAAGGAAGCCAGAGTGCTAGGTGAAAACCCCAAACTTTTGGCAGAAGAAAGCCATAGTACCAGGTAAAAGCCCTATACCTTTGGCAGAAGGAAGCAAGAGTGCTAGGTGAAAACCCCGAACTTTTGGCAGAAGGAAGCCAGAGTACCAGGTAAAAACCCCAAAATTTTGGCAGAAGGAAGCCAGAGTACTAGGTGAAAACCCCAAACTTTTGGCAGAAGGAAGCCAGAATACCAGGTAAAAACCCCATACCTTTGGCAGAAGGAAGCCAGAATACCTGGTAAAAACCCCAAACTTTAGGCAGAAGGAAGCCAGAATACCAGGTAAAGACCCCAAACTTTTGGCAAAAGGTAGTCAGAGTGCTAGGTGAAAACCCCAAACTTTTGGCAGAAGGTAGCCAGAGTACCAGGTAAAAACCCCATACCTTTGGCAGAAGGAAGCCAGTGTACCAGGTAAATACCCCAAACCTTTGGCAGAAGGAAGCCAGAGTGTTAGGTGAAAACCCCAAACTTTTAGCAGAAAGAAGCCATAGTACCAGGTAAAAACCCCATATCTTTAGCAGATGGAAGCCAGAGTACCAGGTAAAAACCCCAAACCTTTGGCAGAAGGAAGCCAGAGTGCTAGGTGAAAATCCCAAACTTTTGGCAGAAGGAAGCCAGAATACCAGGTAAAAACCCCATACCTTTGGCAGAAGGAAGCCAGAGTGCCAGGTAAAAATCCCATACCTTTGACAGAAGGAAACCAGAGTGCCAGGTGAAAACCCCAAACTTTTCGCAAAAGGAAGCCTGAATACCAGGTAAAACCCCCAAACCTTTGGCAGAAGGAAGCCAGAGTGCTAGGTAAAAACCCCAAACCTTTGGCAGAAGGAAGCCAGAGTACCAGGTGAAACCCCATACCTTTGGCAGAAGGAAACCAGAGTGCTAGGTGAAAACCCCAAACTTTTGGCAGAAGGAAGCCAGAGTACTAGGTGAAAACCCCAAACTTTTGGCAGCAGAAAGCCAGAATGCCAGGTAAAAACCACAAACTTTTGGCAGAAGGAAGCCAGAGTACCAGGTAAAAACCCCAAACTTTTGGCAGAAGGAAGCCAGAATACCAGGTAAAAACCCCATACCTTTGGCATAAGGAATCCAGAATACCTAGTAAAAACCCCAAACTTTAGGCAAAGGAAGCCAGAATACCAGGTAAAGACCCCAAACTTTTGGCAGAAGGAATCCAGAGTGCTAGGTAAAAACCCCAAACTTTTGGCAGAAGGAAGCAATAGTGCTAGGTGAAAATCCCAAACTTTTGGCATAAGGAAGCCAGAATACCACGTAAAAACCCCAAACCTTTGGCAGAAGGAAGCCAGAGTACCAGGTAAAAACCCCATACCTTTGGCAGAAGGAAGCCAGAGTGCTAGGTGAAAACCCCAAACTTTTGGCAGAAGGTAGACAGAATACCAGGTAAAAACCCCAAACCTTTGGCAGAAGGAAGCCCGAGTGCTAGCTGAAAACCCCAATCTTTTGGCAGAAGGAAGCCGAAATACCAGGAAAAAACCCCAAACTATTGGCTGAAGAAAGCCAGAGTACCAGGTAAAAACCCCATACCTTTGGCAGAAGGAAACCAGAGTACCAGGTGAAAACCCCAAACTTTTGGCAAAAGGAAGCCTGAATACCAGGTAAAACCCCCAAACCTTTGGCAGAAGGAAGCCAGAGTGCTAGGTAAAAACCCCAAACCTTTGGCAGAAGGAAGCCAGAGTACCAGGTGAAACCCCATACCCTTGGCAGAAGGAAACCAGAGTGCTAGGTGAAAACCCCAAACTTTTGGCAGAAGGAAGCCAGAGTACTAGGTGAAAACCCCAAACTTTTGGCAGCAGAAAGCCAGAATGCCAGGTAAAAACCACAAACTTTTGGCAGAAGGAAGCCAGAGTACCAGGTAAAAATCCCAAACTTTTGGCAGAAGGAAGCCAGAATACCAGGTAAAAACCCCATACCTTTGGCAGAAGGAAGCCAGAATACCTAGTAAAAACCCCAAACTTTAGGCAAAGGATGCCAGAATACCAGGTAAAGACCCCAAACTTTTGGCAGAAGGAATCCAGAGTGCTAGGTAAAAACCCCAAACTTTTGGCAGAAGGAAGCAATAGTGCTAGGTGAAAATCCCAAACTTTTGGCATAAGGAAGCCAGAATACCACGTAAAAACCCCAAACCTTTGGCAGAAGGAAGCCAGAGTACCAGGTAAAAACCCCATACCTTTGGCAGAAGGAAGCCAGAGTGCTAGGTGAAAACCCCAAACTTTTGGCAGAAGGAAGCCAGAATACCAGGTAAAAACCCCAAACTTTTGGCAGAAGGAAGCCAGAGTACCAGGTAAAAATCCCAAACTTTTGGCAGAAGGAAGCCAGAATACCAGGTAAAAACCCCATACCTTTGGCAGAAGGAAGCCAGTGTACCAGGTAAAAACCCCAAACCTTTGGCAGAAGGAAGCCAGAGTGCTTGGTGAAAACCGCAAACTTTTGACAGAAGAAAGCCAGAGTACCAGGTAAAAACCCCATATCTTTAGCAGAAGGAAGACAGAGTACCAGGTAAAAACCCCAAACCTTTGGCAGAAGGAAGCCAGAGTGCTAGGTGAAAATCCCAAACTTTTGGCAGAAGGAAGCCAGAATACCACGTAAAAACCCCAAACCTTTGGCAGAAGGAAGCCATAGTACCAGGTAAAAACCCCAAACCTTTGGCAGAAGGAAGCCAGAGTGCTAGGTGAAAACCCCAAACTTTTGGCAGAAGGTAGCCAGAATACCAGGTAAAAACCCCAAACTTTTGGCAGAAGGAAGCCAGAGTACCAGGTAAGAACCCCAAACTTTTGGCAGAAGGAAGCCAGAATACCAGGTAAAAACCCCATACCTTTGGAAGAAGGAAGCCAGTGTACCAGGTAAAAACCCCAAACTTTTGGCAGAAGGAAGCCAGAGTGCTAGGTGAAAACCCCAAACTTTTGGCAGAAGAAAGCCATAGTACCAGGTGAAAACCCCATACCTTTGGCAGAAGGAAGCCAGTGTACCAGGTAAAAACCCCAAACCTTTGGCAGAAGGAAGCCAGAGTGCTAGGTGAAAACCACAAACTTTTGGCAGAAGAAAGCCATAGTACCAGTTAAAAACCCCATATCTTTAGCAGAAGGAAGCCAGAGTACCAGGTAAAAACCCCAAACCTTTTGCAGAAGGAAGCCAGAGTGCTATGTGAAAATCCCAAACTTTTGGCAGAAGGAAGGCAGAATACCAGGTAAAAACCCCAAACCTTTGGCAGAAGGAAGCCAGAATACTAGGCAAAAACCCCAAACCTTTGGCAGAAGGAAGCCAGAGTACCAGGTAAAAACCCCATACCTTTGGCCGAAGGAAGCCAGAGTGCTAGGTGAAAACCACAAACTTTTGGCAGAAGAAAGCCATAGTACCAGGTAAAAACCCCATATCTTTAGCAGAAGGAAGCCAGAGTACCAGGTAAAAACCCCAAACCTTTTGCAGAAGGAAGCCAGAGTGCTATGTGAAAATCCCAAACTTTTGGCAGAAGGAAGCCAGAATACCAGGTAAAAACCCCAAACCTTTGGCATAAGGAAGCCAGAATACTAGGCAAAAACCCCAAACCTTTGGCAGAAGGAAGCCAGAGTACCAGGTAAAAACCCCATACCTTTGGCCGAAGGAAGCCAGAGTGCTAGGTGAAAACCCCAAACTTTTGGCAGCAGAAAGCCAGAATGCCAGGTAAAACCCACAAACTTTTGGCAGAAGGAAGCCAGAGTACCAGGTAAAAACCCCAAACTTTTGGCAGAAGGAAGCCAGAATACCAGGTAAAAACCCCATACCTTTGGCATAAGGAATCCAGAATACCTAGTAAAAACCCCAAACTTTAGGCAAAGGAAGCCAGAATACCAGGTAAAGACCCCAAACTTTTGGCAGAAGGAATCCAGAGTGCTAGGTAAAAACCCCAAACTTTTGGCAGAAGGAAGCAATAGTGCTAGGTGAAAATCCCAAACTTTTGGCATAAGGAAGCCAGAATACCACGTAAAAACCCCAAACCTTTGGCAGAAGGAAGCCAGAGTACCAGGTAAAAACCCCATACCTTTGGCAGAAGGAAGCCAGAGTGCTAGGTGAAAACCCCAAACTTTTGGCAGAAGGTAGACAGAATACCAGGTAAAAACCCCAAACCTTTGGCAGAAGGAAGCCCGAGTGCTAGCTGAAAACCCCAATCTTTTGGCAGAAGGAAGCCGAAATACCAGGAAAAAACCCCAAACTTTTGGCAGAAGAAAGCCAGAGTACCAGGTAAAAACCCCATACCTTTGGCAGAAGGAAACCAGAGTGCCAGGTGAAAACCCCAAACTTTTGGCAAAAGGAAGCCTGAATACCAGGTAAAACCCCCAAACCTTTGGCAGAAGGAAGCCAGAGTGCTAGGTAAAAACCCCAAACCTTTGGCAGAAGGAAGCCAGAGTACCAGGTGAAACCCCATACCCTTGGCAGAAGGAAACCAGAGTGCTAGGTGAAAACCCCAAACTTTTGGCAGAAGGAAGCCAGAGTACTAGGTGAAAACCCCAAACTTTTGGCAGCAGAAAGCCAGAATGCCAGGTAAAAACCACAAACTTTTGGCAGAAGGAAGCCAGAGTACCAGGTAAAAATCCCAAACTTTTGGCAGAAGGAAGCCAGAATACCAGGTAAAAACCCCATACCTTTGGCAGAAGGAAGCCAGAATACCTAGTAAAAACCCCAAACTTTAGGCAAAGGATGCCAGAATACCAGGTAAAGACCCCAAACTTTTGGCAGAAGGAATCCAGAGTGCTAGGTAAAAACCCCAAACTTTTGGCAGAAGGAAGCAATAGTGCTAGGTGAAAATCCCAAACTTTTGGCATAAGGAAGCCAGAATACCACGTAAAAACCCCAAACCTTTGGCAGAAGGAAGCCAGAGTACCAGGTAAAAACCCCATACCTTTGGCAGAAGGAAGCCAGAGTGCTAGGTGAAAACCCCAAACTTTTGGCAGAAGGTAGCCAGAATACCAGGTAAAAACCCCAAACTTTTGGCAGAAGGAAGCCAGAGTACCAGGTAAAAATCCCAAACTTTTGGCAGAAGGAAGCCAGAATACCAGGTAAAAACCCCATACCTTTGGCAGAAGGAAGCCAGTGTACCAGGTAAAAACCCCAAACCTTTGGCAGAAGGAAGCCAGAGTGCTTGGTGAAAACCGCAAACTTTTGACAGAAGAAAGCCATAGTACCAGGTAAAAACCCCATATCTTTAGCAGAAGGAAGACAGAGTACCAGGTAAAAACCCCAAACTTTTGGCAGAAGGAAGCCAGAGTGCTAGGTGAAAATCCCAAACTTTTGGCAGAAGGAAGCCAGAATACCACGTAAAAACCCCAAACCTTTGGCAGAAGGAAGCCAGAGTACCAGGTAAAAACCCCATACCTTTAGCAGAAGGAAGCCAGAGTGCTAGGTGAAAACCCCAAACTTTTGGCAGAAGGTAGCCAGAATACCAGGTAAAAACCCCAAACTTTTGGCAGAAGGAAGCCAGAGTACCAGGTAAAAACCCCAAACTTTTGGCAGAAGGAAGCCAGAATACCAGGTAAAAACCCCATACCTTTGGCAGAAGGAAGCCAGAGTGCTAGGTGAAAACCCCAAACTTTTGGCAGAAGAAAGCCATAGTACCAGGTAAAAGCCCTATACCTTTGGCAGAAGGAAGCAAGAGTGCTAGGTGAAAACCCCGAACTTTTGGCAGAAGGAAGCCAGAGTACCAGGTAAAAACCCCAAACTTTTGGCAGAAGGAAGCCAGAGTACTAGGTGAAAACCCCAAACTTTTGGCAGAAGGAAGCCAGAATACCAGGTAAAAACCCCATACCTTTGGCAGAAGGAAGCCAGAATACCTGGTAAAAACCCCAAACTTTAGGCAGAAGGAAGCCAGAATACCAGGTAAAGACCCCAAACTTTTGGCAAAAGGTAGTCAGAGTGCTAGGTGAAAAACCCAATCTTTTGGCAGAAGGTAGCCAGAGTACCAGGTAAAAACCCCATACCTTTGGCAGAAGGAAGCCAGTGTACCAGGTAAATACCCCAAACCTTTGGCAGAAGGAAGCCAGAGTGTTAGGTGAAAACCCCAAACTTTTAGCAGAAAGAAGCCAGAGTACCAGGTAAAAACCCCAAACCTTTGGCAGAAGGAAGCCAGAGTGCTAGGTGAAAATCCCAAACTTTTGGCAGAAGGAAGCCAGAATACCAGGTAAAAACCCCATACCTTTGGCAGAAGGAAGCCAGAGTGCCAGGTAAAAATCCCATACCTTTGGCAGAAGGAAACCAGAGTGCCAGGTGAAAACCCCAAACTTTTCGCAAAAGGAAGCCTGAATACCAGGTAAAACCCCCAAACCTTTGGCAGAAGGAAGCCAGAGTGCTAGGTAAAAACCCCAAACCTTTGGCAGAAGGAAGCCAGAGTACCAGGTGAAACCCCATACCTTTGGCAGAAGGAAACCAGAGTGCTAGGTGAAAACCCCAAACTTTTGGCAGAAGGAAGCCAGAGTACTAGGTGAAAACCCCAAACTTTTGGCAGCAGAAAGCCAGAATGCCAGGTAAAAACCACAAACTTTTGGCAGAAGGAAGCCAGAGTACCAGGTAAAAACCCCAAACTTTTGGCAGAAGGAAGCCAGAATACCAGGTAAAAACCCCATACCTTTGGCATAAGGAATCCAGAATACCTAGTAAAAACCCCAAACTTTAGGCAAAGGAAGCCAGAATACCAGGTAAAGACCCCAAACTTTTGGCAGAAGGAATCCAGAGTGCTAGGTAAAAACCCCAAACTTTTGGCAGAAGGAAGCAATAGTGCTAGGTGAAAATCCCAAACTTTTGGCATAAGGAAGCCAGAATACCACGTAAAAACCCCAAACCTTTGGCAGAAGGAAGCCAGAGTACCAGGTAAAAACCCCATACCTTTGGCAGAAGGAAGCCAGAGTGCTAGGTGAAAACCCCAAACTTTTGGCAGAAGGTAGACAGAATACCAGGTAAAAACCCCAAACCTTTGGCAGAAGGAAGCCCGAGTGCTAGCTGAAAACCCCAATCTTTTGGCAGAAGGAAGCCGAAATACCAGGAAAAAACCCCAAACTATTGGCTGAAGAAAGCCAGAGTACCAGGTAAAAACCCCATACCTTTGGCAGAAGGAAACCAGAGTGCCAGGTGAAAACCCCAAACTTTTGGCAAAAGGAAGCCTGAATACCAGGTAAAACCCCCAAACCTTTGGCAGAAGGAAGCCAGAGTGCTAGGTAAAAACCCCAAACCTTTGGCAGAAGGAAGCCAGAGTACCAGGTGAAACCCCATACCCTTGGCAGAAGGAAACCAGAGTGCTAGGTGAAAACCCCAAACTTTTGGCAGAAGGAAGCCAGAGTACTAGGTGAAAACCCCAAACTTTTGGCAGCAGAAAGCCAGAATGCCAGGTAAAAACCACAAACTTTTGGCAGAAGGAAGCCAGAGTACCAGGTAAAAACCCCAAACTTTTGGCAGAAGGAAGCCAGAATACCAGGTAAAAACCCCATACCTTTGGCAGAAGGAAGCCAGAATACCTAGTAAAAACCCCAAACTTTAGGCAAAGGATGCCAGAATACCACGTAAAGACCCCAAACTTTTGGCAGAAGGAATCCAGAGTGCTAGGTAAAAACCCCAAACTTTTGGCAGAAGGAAGCAATAGTGCTAGGTGAAAATCCCAAACTTTTGGCATAAGGAAGCCAGAATACCACGTAAAAACCCCAAACCTTTGGCAGAAGGAAGCCAGAGTACCAGGTAAAAACCCCATACCTTTGGCAGAAGGAAGCCAGAGTGCTAGGTGAAAACCCCAAACTTTTGGCAGAAGGTAGCCAGAATACCAGGTAAAAACCCCAAACTTTTGGCAGAAGGAAGCCAGAGTACCAGGTAAAAATCCCAAACTTTTGGCAGAAGGAAGCCAGAATACCAGGTAAAAACCCCATACCTTTGGCAGAAGGAAGCCAGTGTACCAGGTAAAACCCCAAACCTTTGGCAGAAGGAAGCCAGAGTGCTTGGTGAAAACCGCAAACTTTTGACAGAAGAAAGCCAGAGTACCAGGTAAAAACCCCATATCTTTAGCAGAAGGAAGACAGAGTACCAGGTAAAAACCCCAAACCTTTGGCAGAAGGAAGCCAGAGTGCTAGGTGAAAATCCCAAACTTTTGGCAGAAGGAAGCCAGAATACCACGTAAAAACCCCAAATCTTTGGCAGAAGGAAGCCAGAGTACCAGGTAAAAACCCCATACCTTTGGCAGAAGGAAGCCAGAGTGCTAGGTGAAAACCCCAAACTTTTGGCAGAAGGTAGCCAGAATACCAGGTAAAAACCCCAAACTTTTGGCAGAAGGAAGCCAGAGTACCAGGTAAGAACCCCAAACTTTTGGCAGAAGGAAGCCAGAATACCAGGTAAAAACCCCATACATTTGGAAGAAGGAAGCCAGTGTACCAGGTAAAAACCCCAAACTTTTGGCAGAAGGAAGCCAGAGTGCTAGGTGAAAACCCCAAACTTTTGGCAGAAGAAAGCCATAGTACCAGGTGAAAACCCCATATCTTTAGCAGAAGGAAGCAAGATTACCAGGTAAAAACCCCAAACCTTTGGCAGAAGGAAGCCAGAGTGCTAGGTGAAAATCCCAAACTTTTGGCAGAAGGAAGCCAGAATACCAGGTAAAAACCCCAAATTTTTGGCAGAAGGAAGCCAGAATACTAGGTAAAAACCCCAAACCTTTGGCAGAAGGAAGCCAGAGTACCAGGTAAAAACCCCATACCTTTGGGAGAAGGAAGCCAGAGTGCTAGGTGAAAACCCCAAACTTTTTGCAGAAGGTAGCCAGAATACCAGGTAAAAACCCCAAACTTTTGGCAGAAGGAAGCCAGAGTACCAGGTAAAAACCCCAAACTTTTGGCAGAAGGAAGCCAGAATACCAGGTAAAAACCCCATTCCTTTGGCAGAAGGAAGCCAGAATAGCAGGAAAAAACCCCAAACTATTGGCAGAAGGAAGCCAGAGTGCTAGGTAAAAACCCCAAACTTTTGGCAGAAGGAAGCCAGAGTGCTAGGTGAAAACCCCAAACTTTTGGCAGAAGGAAGCCAGAGTGCCAGGTGAAAACCCCAAACTTTTGGCAGAAGGAAGCCAGAATACAGGTAAAAACCCTATACCTTTGGCAGAAGGAAGCCAGAGTGCTAGGTGAAAACCCCAAACTTTTGGCAGAAGGAAGCCAGAGTACCAGGTAAAAACCCCAAAATTTTGGCAGAAGGAAGCCAGAGTACTAGGTGAAAACCCCAAACTTTTGGCAGAAGGAAGCCAGAATACCAGGTGAAAACCCCAAACTTATGGCGGAAGGAAGCCAGAGTGCTAGGTAAAAACCCCAAACTTTTGGTAAAAGGTAGTCAGAGTGCTAGGTGAAAACCCCAAACTTTTGGCAGAAGGTAGCCAGAGTACCAGGTAAAAACCCCATACCTTTGTCAGAAGGAAGCCAGAGTACCAGGTAAAAACCCCAATTTTTTGGCAGAAGGAAGCCAGAATACCAGGTAAAAACCCCATACCTTTGGCAGAAGGAAGCCAGAATACCTGGTAAAAACCCCAAACTTTAGGCAGAAGGAAGCCAGAATACCAGGTAAAGACCCCAAACTTTTGGCAGTAGGAATCCAGAGTGCTAGGTAAAAACCCCAAACCTTTGGCAGAAGGAAGCCAGAATACCAGGTAAAAACCCCATACCTTTGGCAGAAGGAAGCCAGAGTGCTAGGTGAAAATCCCAAACTTTTGGCAGAAGGAAGCCAGAATACCACGTAAAAACCCCAAACCTTTGGCAGAAGGAAGCCAGAATACTAGGTAAAAACCCCAAACCTTTGGCAGAAGGAAGCCAGAGTACCAGGTAAAAACCCCATACCTTTGGCAGAAGGAAGCCAGAGTGCTAGGTGAAAACCCCAAACTTTTTGCAGAAGGTAGCCAGAATTCCAGGTAAAAACCCCAAACTTTTGGCTGAAGAAAGCCAGAGTACCAGGTAAAAACCCCATACCTTTGGCAGAAGGAAGCCAGAGTGCCAGGTGAAAACCCCAAACTTTTGGCTAAAGGAAGCCTGAATACCAGGTAAAAACCCCAAACCTTTGGCAGAAGGAAGCCAGAGTGCTAGGTAAAAACCCCAAACTTTTGGCAGAAGGAAGCCAGAGTACCAGGTAAAACCCCATACCTTTGGCAGAAGGAAACCAGAGTGCTAGGTGAAAACCCCAAACTTTTGGCAGCAGGAAGCCAGAGTACTAGGGGAAAACCCCAAACTTTTGGTAGAAGGTAGCCAGAATACCAGGTAAATACCATATACCTTTGGCAGAAGGAAACCAGAGTGCTAGGTGAAAACCCCAAACTTTTGACAGAAGGAAGCCAGAGTACTAGGTGAAAACCCCAAACTTTTGGCAGCAGAAAGCCAGAATGCCAGGTAAAAACCACAAACTTTTGGCAGAAGGAAGCCAGAGTACCAGGTAAAAACCCCAAACTTTTGGCAGAAGGAAGCAAGAATACCAGGTAAAAACCCCATACCTTTGGCAGAAGGAAGCCAGAATACCTAGTAAAAACCCCAAACTTTAGGCAGAAGGAAGCCAGAATACCAGGTAAAGACCCCAAACTTTTGGCAGAAGGAATCCAGAGTGCTAGGTCAAAACCCCAAACTTTTGGCAGAAGGAAGCAATAGTGCTAGTTGAAAACCCCAAACTTTTGGCAGAAGGAAGCCAGAGTACTAGGTAAAAACCCCAAACTTTTGGCAGAAGGAAGCCAGAAAACAAGGTAAAAACCCCATGTCTTTGGCAGAAGGAAGCCAGTGTACCAGGTAAATACACCAAACCTTTGGCAGAAGGAAGCCAGAGTGCTAGGTGAAAACCCCAAACTTTGAGCAGAAAGAAGCCATAGTACCAGGTAAAAACCCCAAACCTTTGGCAGAAGGAAGCCAGAGTGCTAGGTGAAAATCCCAAACTTTTGGCAGAAGGAAGCCAGAATACCACGTAAAAACCCCAAACCTTTGGCAGAAGGAAGCCAGAGTACCAGGTAAAAACCCCATACCTTTGGCAGAAGGAAGCCAGAGTGCTAGGTGAAAACCCCAAACTTTTGGCAGAAGGTAGCCAGAATACCAGGTGAAAACCCCAAACTTTTGGCAGAAGGAAGCCAGAGTACCAGGTAAAAACCCCAAACTTTTGGCAGAAGGAAGCCAGAATACCAGGTAAAAACCCCATACCTTTGGCAGAAGGAAGCCAGTGTACCAGGTAAAAACCCCAAACCTTTGGCAGAAGGAAGCCAGAGTGCTAGGTGAAAACCACAAACTTTTGGCAGAAGAAAGCCATAGTACCAGGTAAAAACCCCATATCTTTAGCAGAAGGAAGCCAGAGTACCAGGTAAAAACCCCAAACCTTTTGCAGAAGGAAGCCAGAGTGCTATGTGAAAATCCCAAACTTTTGGCAGAAGGAAGCCAGAATACCAGGTAAAAACCCCAAACCTTTGGCAGAAGGAAGCCAGAATACTAGGCAAAAACCCCAAACCTTTGGCAGAAGGAAGCCAGAGTACCAGGTAAAAACCCCATACCTTTGGCCGAAGGAAGCCAGAGTGCTAGGTGAAAACCACAAACTTTTGGCAGAAGAAAGCCATAGTACCAGGTAAAAACCCCATATCTTTAGCAGAAGGAAGCCAGAGTACCAGGTAAAAACCCCAAACCTTTTGCAGAAGGAAGCCAGAGTGCTATG
Source organism: Limnoperna fortunei (assembly GCA_944474755.1). Classification (NCBI taxonomy): domain Eukaryota; kingdom Metazoa; phylum Mollusca; class Bivalvia; order Mytilida; family Modiolidae; genus Limnoperna; species Limnoperna fortunei. The sequence goes on along the minus strand of CALYDG010000234.1, from coordinate 21,300 downwards.
TGAAAATCCCAAACTTTTGGCAGAAGGAAGCCAGAATACCAGGTAAAAACCCCAAACCTTTGGCAGAAGGAAGCCAGAATACTAGGCAAAAACCCCAAACCTTTGGCAGAAGGAAGCCAGAGTACCAGGTAAAAACCCCATACCTTTGGCCGAAGGAAGCCAGAGTGCTAGGTGAAAACCCCAAACTTTTTGCAGAAGGTAGCCAGAATACCAGGAAAAACCCCAAACTTTTGGCAGAAGGAAGCCAGAGTACCAGGTAAAAACCACAAACTTTTGGCAGAAGGAAGCCAGAATACCAGGTAAAAACCCCATACCTTTGGCAGAAGGAAGCCAGAATAGCAGGTAAAAACCCCAAACTATTGGCCGAAGGAAGCCAGAGTGCAAGGTAAAAACCCCAAACTTTTGGCAGAAGGTAGTCAGAGTGCTAGGTGAAAACCCCATACTTTTGGCAGAAGGTAGCCAGAGTACCAGGTAAAAACCCCATATCTTTGGCAGAAGGAAGCCAGAGTACCAGGTAAAAACCCCAATTTTTTGGCAGAAGGAAGCCAGAGTGCTAGGTGAAAACCCCAAACCTTTGGCATAAGGAAGCCAGAGTACCAGGTAAAACCCCATACCTTTGGCAGAAGGAAACCAGAGTGCTAGGTGAAAACCCTAAACTTTTGGCAGCAGGAAGCCAGAGTACTAGGGGAAAACCCCAAACTTTTGGCAGAAGGTAGCCAGAATACCAGGTAAATACCATATACCTTTGGCAGAAGGAAACCAGAGTGCTAGGTGAAAACCCCAAACTTTTGACAGAAGGAAGCTAGAGTACTAGGTGAAAACCCCAAACTTTTGGCAGCAGAAAGCCAGAATGCCAGGTAAAAACCACAAACTTTTGGCAGAAGGAAGCCAGAGTACCAGGTAAAAACCCCAAACTTTTGGCAGAAGGAAGCAAGAATACCAGGTAAAAACCCCATACCTTTGGCAGAAGGAAGCCAGAATAGCAGGTAAAAACCCCAAACTATTGGCCGAAGGAAGCCAGAGTGCAAGGTAAAAACCCCAAACTTTTGGCAGAAGGTAGTCAGACTGCTAGGTGAAAACCCCATACTTTTGGCAGAAGGTAGCCAGAGTACCAGGTAAAAACCCCATATCTTTGGCAGAAGGAAGCCAGAGTACCAGGTAAAAACCCCAATTTTTTGGCAGAAGGAAGCCAGAGTGCTAGGTAAAAACCCCAAACCTTTGGCAGAAGGAAGCCAGAGTACCAGGTAAAACCCCATACCTTTGGCAGAAGGAAACCAGAGTGCTAGGTGAAAACCCTAAACTTTTGGCAGCAGGAAGCCAGAGTACTAGGGCAAAACCCCAAACTTTTGGCAGAAGGTAGCCAGAATACCAGGTAAATACCATATACCTTTGGCAGAAGGAAACCAGAGTGCTAGGTGAAAACCCCAAACTTTTGACAGAAGGAAGCTAGAGTACTAGGTGAAAACCCCAAACTTTTGGCAGCAGAAAGCCAGAATGCCAGGTAAAAACCACAAACTTTTGACAGAAGGAAGCCAGAGTACCAGGTAAAAACCCCAAACTTTTGGCAGAAGGAAGCAAGAATACCAGGTAAAAACCCCATACCTTTGGCAGAAGGAAGCCAGAATACCTAGTAAAAACCCCAAACTTTAGGCAGAAGGAAGCCAGAATACAAGGTAAAGACCCCAAACTTTTGGCAGAAGGAATCCAGAGTGCTAGGTAAAAACCCCAAACTTTTGGCAGAAGGACGCAATAGTGCTAGGTGAAAACCCCAAACTTTTGGCAGAAGGAAGCCAGAGTACTAGGTAAAAACCCCAAACTTTTGGCAGAAGGAAGCCAGAATACCAGGTAAAAACCCCAAACCTTTGGCAGAAGGAAGCCAGAAAACAAGGTAAAAACCCCATGCCTTTGGCAGAAGGAAGCCAGTGTACCAGGTAAATACACCAAACCTTTGGCAAAAGGAAGCCAGAGTGCTAGGTGAAAACCCCAAACTTTGAGCAGAAAGAAGCCATAGTACCAGGTAAAAACCCCATATCTTTAGCAGAAGGAAGCCAGAGTATCAGGTAAAAACCCCAAACCTTTGGCAGAAGGAAGCCAGAGTGCTAGGTGAAAATCCCAAACTTTTGGCAGAAGGAAGCCAGAATACCACGTAAAAACCCCAAACCTTTGGCAGAAGGAAGCCAGAGTACCAGGTAAAAACCCCATACCTTTGGCAGAAGGAAGCCAGAGTGCTAGGTGAAAACCCCAAACTTTTGGCAGAAGGTAGCCAGAATACCAGGTAAAAATCCCAAACTTTTGGCAGAAGGAAGCCAGTGTACCAGGTAAAAACCCCAAACCTTTGGCAGAAGGAAGCCAGAGTGCTAGGTGAAAACCCCAAACTTTTGGCAGAAGAAAGCCATAGTACCAGGTAAAAACCCCATATCTTTAGCAGAAGGAAGCCCGAGTACCAGGTAAAAACCCCAAACCTTTTGCAGAAGGAAGCCAGAGTGATAGGTGAAAATCCCAAACTTTTGGCAGAAGGAAGCCAGAATACCAGGTAAAAACCCCAAACCTTTGGCAGAAGGAAGCCAGAATACTAGGCAAAAACCCCAAACCTTTGGCAGAAGGAAGCCAGAGTGCTAGGTGAAAACCCCAAACTTTTTGCAGAAGGTAGCCAGAATACCAGGAAAAACCCCAAACTTTTGGCAGAAGGAAGCCAGAGTACCAGGTAAAAACCCCAAACTTTTGGCAGAAGGAAGCCAGAATACAAGGTAAAAACCCCATACCTTTGGCAGAAGGAAGCCAGAATAGCAGGTAAAAACCCCAAACTATTATCAGAAGGAAGCCAGAGTGCTAGGTAAAAACCCCAAACTTTTGTCAGAAGGTAGTCAGAGTGCTAGGTGAAAACCCCATACTTTTGGCAGAAGGTAGCCAGAGTACCAGGTAAAAACCCGATATCTTTGGCAGAAGGAAGCCAGAGTACCAGGTAAAAACCCCAATTTTTTGGCAGAAGGAAGCCAGAGTGCCAGGTGAAAACCCCAAACTTTTGGCAGAAGGAAGCCAGAATACCAGGTAAAAACCCTATACCTTTGGCAGAAGGAAGCCAGAGTGCTAGGTGAAAACCCCAAACTTTTGGCAGAAGGAAGCCAGAGTACCAGGTAAAAACCCCAAAATTTTGGCAGAAGGAAGCCAGAGTACTAGGTGAAAACCCCAAACTTTTGGCAGAAGGAAGCCAGAATACCAGGTGAAAACCCCAAACTTATGGCGGAAGGAAGCCAGAGTGCTAGGTAAAAACCCCAAACTTTTGGCAGAAGGTAGTCAGAGTGCTAGGTGAAAACCCCAAACTTTTGGCAGAAGGGAGCCAGAGTACCAGGTAAAAAACCCATACATTTGACAGAAGGAAGCCAGAGTACCAGGTAAAAACCCCAATTTTTTGGCAGAAGGAAGCCAGAATACCAGGTAAAAACCCCATACCTTTGGCAGAAGGAAGCCAGAATACCTGGTAAAAACCCCAAACTTTAGGCAGAAGGAAGCCAGAATACCAGGTAAAAACCCCAAACCTTTGGCAGAAGGAAGCCAGAATTCTAGGCAAAAACACCAAACTTTTGGCAGAAGGAAGCAAGAATACCAGGTAAAAACCCCATACCTTTGGCAGAAGGAAGCCAGAATACCTAGTAAAAACCCCAAACTTTAGGCAGAAGGAAGCCAGAATACCAGGTAAAGACCCCAAACTTTTGGCAGAAGGAATCCAGAGTGCTAGGTAAAAACCCCAAACTTTTGGCAGAAGGAAGCAATAGTGCTAGGTGAAAACCCCAAACTTTTGGCAGAAGGAAGCCAGAGTACTAGGTAAAAACCCCAAACTTTTGGCAGAAGGAAGCCAGAAAACAAGGTAAAAACCCCATGTCTTTGGCAGAAGGAAGCCAGTGTACCAGGTAAATACACCAAACCTTTGGCAGAAGGAAGCCAGAGTGCTAGGTGAAAACCCCAAACTTTGAGCAGAAAGAAGCCATAGTACCAGGTAAAAACCCCAAACCTTTGGCAGAAGGAAGCCAGAGTGCTAGGTGAAAATCCCAAACTTTTGGCAGAAGGAAGCCAGAATACCACGTAAAAACCCCAAACCTTTGGCAGAAGGAAGCCAGAATACCAGGTGAAAACCCCAAACTTATGGCGGAAGGAAGCCAGAGTGCTAGGTAAAAACCCCAAACTTTTGGCAGAAGGTAGTCAGAGTGCTAGGTGAAAACCCCAAACTTTTGGCAGAAGGGAGCCAGAGTACCAGGTAAAAAACCCATACATTTGACAGAAGGAAGCCAGAGTACCAGGTAAAAACCCCAATTTTTTGGCAGAAGGAAGCCAGAATACCAGGTAAAAACCCCATACCTTTGGCAGAAGGAAGCCAGAATACCTGGTAAAAACCCCAAACTTTAGGCAGAAGGAAGCCAGAATACCAGGTAAAGACCCCAAACTTTTGGCAGAAGGAATCCAGAGTGCTAGGTAAAAACCCCAAACTTTTGGCAGAAGGAAGCAATAGTGCTAGGTGAAAACCCCAAACTTTTGGCAGAAGTCAGCCAGAATACCAGGTAAAAACCCCAAATTTTGGCAGAAGGAAGCCGGAGTACTAGGTAAAAACCCCAAACTTTTGGCAGAAAGAAGCCAGAATACCAGGTAAAAACCCCAAACCTTTGGCAGAAGGAAGCTAGAATACCAGGTAAAAACCCCATACCTTTGGCAGAAGGAAGCCAGTGTACCAGGCAAATACCCCAAACCTTTGGCAGAAGGAAGCCAGAGTGCTAGGTGAAAACCCCAAACTTTTAGCAGAAAGAAGCCATAGTACCAGGTAAAAACCCCATATCTTTAGCAGAAGGAAGCCAGAGTACCAGGTAAAAACCCCAAACCTTTGGCAGAAGGAAGCCAGAGTGCTAGGTGAAAATCCCAAACTTTTGGCAGAAGGAAGCCAGAATACCACGTAAAAACCCCAAACCTTTGGCAGAAGGAAGCCAGAATACTAGGTAAAAACCCCAAACCTTTGGCAGAAGGAAGCCAGAGTACCAGGTAAAAACCCCATACCTTTGGCAAGAGGAAGCCAGAGTGCTAGGTGAAAACCCCAAACTTTTGGCAGAAGGCAGCCAGAATACCAGGTAAAAACCCCAAAGTTTTGGCAGAAGGAAGCCAGAGTACTAGGTAAAAACCCCAAACTTTTGGCAGAAGGAAGCCAGAATACCAGGTAAAAACCCCATACCTTTGGCAGAAGGAAGCCAGAGTACCAGGTAAAAACCCCAAACCTTTGGCAGAAGGAAGCCAGAGTGCTAGGTGAAAACCCCAAACTTTTGGCAGAAGAAAGCCATAATACCAGGTGAAAACCCCATATCTTTAGCAGAAGGAAGCCAGAGTACCAGGTAAAAACCCCAAACCTTTGGCAGAAGGAAGCCAGAGTGCTAGGTGAAAATCCCAAACTTTTGGCAGAAGGAAGCCAGAATACCACGTAAAAACCCCAAACCTTTGGCAGAAGGAAGCCAGAGTACCAGGTAAAAACCCCATACCTTTGGCAGAAGGAAGCCAGAGTGCTAGGTGAAAACCCCAAACTTTTGGCAGAAGGTAGCCAGAATACCAGGTAAAAACCCCAAACTTTTGGCAGAAGGAAGCCAGTGTACCAGGTAAAAACCCCAAACCTTTGGCAGAAGGAAGCCAGAGTGCTAGGTGAAAACCCCAAACTTTTGGCAGAAGAAAGCCATAGTACCAGGTAAAAACCCCATATCTTTAGCAGAAGGAAGCCCGAGTACCAGGTAAAAACCCCAAACCTTTTGCAGAAGGAAGCCAGAGTGCTAGGTGAAAATCCCAAACTTTTGGCAGAAGGAAGCCAGAATACCAGGTAAAAACCCCAAACCTTTGGCAGAAGGAAGCCAGAATACTAGGCAAAAACCCCAAACCTTTGGCAGAAGGAAGTCAGAGTGCTAGGTGAAAACCCCAAACTTTTTGCAGAAGGTAGCCAGAATACCAGGAAAAACCCCAAACTTTTGGCAGAAGGAAGCCAGAGTACCAGGTAAAAACCCCAAACTTTTGGCAGAAGGAAGCCAGAATACAAGGTAAAAACCCCATACCTTTGGCAGAAGGAAGCCAGAATAGCAGGTAAAAACCCCAAACTATTGGCAGAAGGAAGCCAGAGTGCTAGGTAAAAACCCCAAACTTTTGTCAGAAGGTAGTCAGAGTGCTAGGTGAAAACCCCATACTTTTGGCAGAAGGTAGCCAGAGTACCAGGTAAAAACCCGATATCTTTGGCAGAAGGAAGCCAGAGTACCAGGTAAAAACCCCAATTTTTTGGCAGAAGGAAGCCAGAGTGCCAGGTGAAAACCCCAAACTTTTGGCAGAAGGAAGCCAGAATACCAGGTAAAAACCCTATACCTTTGGCAGAAGGAAGCCAGAGTGCTAGGTGAAAACCCCAAACTTTCGGCAGAAGGAAGCCAGAGTACCAGGTAAAAACCCCAAAATTTTGGCAGAAGGAAGCCAGAGTACTAGGTGAAAACCCCAAACTTTTGGCAGAAGGAAGCCAGAATACCAGGTGAAAACCCCAAACTTATGGCGGAAGGAAGCCAGAGTGCTAGGTAAAAACCCCAAACTTTTGGCAGAAGGTAGTCAGAGTGCTAGGTGAAAACCCCAAACTTTTGGCAGAAGGGAGCCAGAGTACCAGGTAAAAAACCCATACATTTGACAGAAGGAAGCCAGAGTACCAGGTAAAAACCCCAATTTTTTGGCAGAAGGAAGGCAGAATACCAGGTAAAAACCATATACCTTTGGCAGAAGGAAGCCAGAATACCTGGTAAAAACCCCAAACTTTAGGCAGAAGGAAGCCAGAATACCAGGTAAAAACCCCAAACCTTTGGCAGAAGGAAGCCAGAATTCTAGGTAAAAACCCCAAACTTTTGGCAGAAGGAAGCAAGAATACCAGGTAAAAACCCCATACCTTTGGCAGAAGGAAGCCAGAATACCTAGTAAAAACCCCAAACTTTAGGCAGAAGGAAGCCAGAATACCAGGTAAAGACCCCAAACTTTTGGCAGAAGGAATCCAGAGTGCTAGGTAAAAACCCCAAACTTTTGGCAGAAGGAAGCAATAGTGCTAGGTGAAAACCCCAAACTTTTGGCAGAAGGAAGCCAGAGTACTAGGTAAAAACCACAAACTTTTGGCAGAAGGAAGCCAGAAAACAAGGTAAAAACCCCATGTCTTTGGCAGAAGGAAGCCAGTGTACCAGGTAAATACACCAAACCTTTGGCAGAAGGAAACCAGAGTGCTAGGTGAAAACCCCAAACTTTGAGCAGAAAGAAGCCATAGTACCAGGTAAAAACCCCAAACCTTTGGCAGAAGGAAGCCAGAGTGCTAGGTGAAAATCCCAAACTTTTGGCAGAAGGAAGCCAGAATACCACGTAAAAACCCCAAACCTTTGGCAGAAGGAAGCCAGAATACCAGGTGAAAACCCCAAACTTATGGCGGAAGGAAGCCAGAGTGCTAGGTAAAAACCCCAAACTTTTGGCAGAAGGTAGTCAGAGTGCTAGGTGAAAACCCCAAACTTTTGGCAGAAGGGAGCCAGAATACCAGGTGAAAACCCCAAACTTATGGCGGAAGGAAGCCAGAGTGCTAGGTAAAAACCCCAAACTTTTGGCAGAAGGTAGTCAGAGTGCTACGTGAAAACCCCAAACTTTTGGCAGAAGGGAGCCAGAGTACCAGGTAAAAAACCCATACATTTGACAGAAGGAAGCCAGAGTACCAGGTAAAAACCCCAATTTTTTGGCAGAAGGAAGGCAGAATACCAGGTAAAAACCATATACCTTTGGCAGAAGGAAGCCAGAATACCTGGTAAAAACCCCAAACTTTAGGCAGAAGGAAGCCAGAATACCAGGTAAAAACCCCAAACCTTTGGCAGAAGGAAGCCAGAATTCTAGGTAAAAACCCCAAACTTTTGGCAGAAGGAAGCAAGAATACCAGGTAAAAACCCCATACCTTTGGCAGAAGGAAGCCAGAATACCTAGTAAAAACCCCAAACTTTAGGCAGAAGGAAGCCAGAATACCAGGTAAAGACCCCAAACTTTTGGCAGAAGGAATCCAGAGTGCTAGGTAAAAACCCCAAACTTTTGGCAGAAGGAAGCAATAGTGCTAGGTGAAAACCCCAAACTTTTGGCAGAAGGAAGCCAGAGTACTAGGTAAAAACCCCAAACTTTTGGCAGAAGGAAGCCAGAAAACAAGGTAAAAACCCCATGTCTTTGGCAGAAGGAAGCCAGTGTACCAGGTAAATACACCAAACCTTTGGCAGAAGGAAGCCAGAGTGCTAGGTGAAAACCCCAAACTTTGAGCAGAAAGAAGCCATAGTACCAGGTAAAAACCCCAAACCTTTGGCAGAAGGAAGCCAGAGTGCTAGGTGAAAATCCCAAACTTTTGGCAGAAGGAAGCCAGAATACCACGTAAAAACCCCAAACCTTTGGCAGAAGGAAGCCAGAATACCAGGTGAAAACCCCAAACTTATGGCGGAAGGAAGCCAGAGTGCTAGGTAAAAACCCCAAACTTTTGGCAGAAGGTAGTCAGAGTGCTAGGTGAAAACCCCAAACTTTTGGCAGAAGGGAGCCAGAGTACCAGGTAAAAAACCCATACATTTGACAGAAGGAAGCCAGAGTACCAGGTAAAAACCCCAATTTTTTGGCAGAAGGAAGCCAGAATACCAGGTAAAAACCCCATACCTTTGGCAGAAGGAAGCCAGAATACCTGGTAAAAACCCCAAACTTTAGACAGAAGGAAGCCAGAATACCAGGTAAAGACCCCAAACTTTTGGCAGAAGGAATCCAGAGTGCTAGGTAAAAACCCCAAACTTTTGGCAGAAGGAAGCAATAGTGCTAGGTGAAAACCCCAAACTTTTGGCAGATGTCAGCCAGAATACCAGGTAAAAACCCCAAATTTTGGCAGAAGGAAGCCGGAGTACTAGGTAAAAACCCCAAACTTTTGGCAGAAAGAAGCCAGAATACCAGGTAAAAACCCCAAACCTTTGGCAGAAGGTAGCTAGAATACCAGGTAAATACCATATACCTTTGGCAGAAGGAAACCAGAGTGCTAGGTGAAAACCCCAAACTTTTGACAGAAGGAAGCTAGAGTACTAGGTGAAAACCCCAAACTTTTGGCAGCAGAAAGCCAGAATGCCAGGTAAAAACCACAAACTTTTGGCAGAAGGAAGCCAGAGTACCAGGTAAAAACCCCAAACTTTTGGCAGAAGGAAGCAAGAATACCAGGTAAAAACCCCATACCTTTGGCAGAAGGAAGCCAGAATACCTAGTAAAAACCCCAAACTTTAGGCAGAAGGAAGCCAGAATACCAGGTAAAGACCCCAAACTTTTGGCAGAAGGAATCCAGAGTGCTAGGTAAAAACCCCAAACTTTTGGCAGAAGGAAGCAATAGTGCTAGGTGAAAACCCCAAACTTTTGGCAGAAGGAAGCCAGAGTACTAGGTAAAAACCCCAAACTTTTGGCAGAAGGAAGCCAGAATACCAGGTAAAAACCCCAAACCTTTGGCAGAAGGAAGCCAGAAAACAAGGTAAAAACCCCATGCCTTTGGCAGAAGGAAGCCAGTGTACCAGGTAAATACACCAAACCTTTGGCAGAAGGAAGCCAGAGTGCTAGGTGAAAACCCCAAACTTTGAGCAGAAAGAAGCCATAGTACCAGGTAAAAACCCCATATCTTTAGCAGAAGGAAGCCAGAGTATCAGGTAAAAACCCCAAACCTTTGGCAGAAGGAAGCCAGAGTGCTAGGTGAAAATCCCAAACTTTTGGCAGAAGGAAGCCAGAATACCACGTAAAAACCCCAAACCTTTGGCAGAAGGAAGCCAGAGTACCAGGTAAAAACCCCATACCTTTGGCAGAAGGAAGCCAGAGTGCTAGGTGAAAACCCCAAACTTTTGGCAGAAGGTAGCCAGAATACCAGGTAAAAACCCAAACTTTTGGCAGAAGGAAGCCAGTGTACCAGGTAAAAACCCCAAACCTTAGGCAGAAGGAAGCCAGAGTGCTAGGTGAAAACCCCAAACTTTTGGCAGAAGAAAGCCATAGTACCAGGTAAAAACCCCATATCTTTAGCAGAAGGAAGCCCGAGTACCAGGTAAAACCCCAAACCTTTTGCAGAAGGAAGCCAGAGTGCTAGGTGAAAATCCCAAACTTTTGGCAGAAGGAAGCCAGAATACCACGTAAAAACCCCAAACCTTTGGCAGAAGGAAGCCAGAATACTAGGCAAAAACCCCAAACCTTTGGCAGAAGGAAGCCAGAGTACCTGGTAAAAACCCCATACCTTTGGCAGAAGGAAGCCAGAGTGCTAGGTGAAAACCCCAAACTTTTTGCAGAAGGTAGCCAGAATACCAGGAAAAACCCCAAACTTTTGGCAGAAGGAAGCCAGAGTACCAGGTAAAAACCCCAAACTTTTGGCAGAAGGAAGCCAGAATACAAGGTAAAAACCCCATACCTTTGGCAGAAGGAAGCCAGAATAGCAGGAAAAAACCCCAAACTATTGGCAGAAGGAAGCCAGAGTGCTAGGTAAAAACCCCAAACTTTTGTCAGAAGGTAGTCAGAGTGCTAGGTGAAAACCCCATACTTTTGGCAGAAGGTAGCCAGAGTACCAGGTAAAAACCCGATATCTTTGGCAGAAGGAAGCCAGAGTACCAGGTAAAAACCCCAATTTTTTGGCAGAAGGAAGCCAGAGTACTAGGTAAAAACCCCAAACTTTTGGCAGAAGGAAGCCAGAATACCAGGTAAAAACCCCAAACCTTTGGCAGAAGGAAGCCAGAAAACAAGGTAAAAACCCCATGCCTTTGGCAGAAGGAAGCCAGTGTACCAGGTAAATACACCAAACCTTTGGCAGAAGGAAGCCAGAGTGCTAGGTGAAAACCCCAAACTTTGAGCAGAAAGAAGCCATAGTACCAGGTAAAAACCCCATATCTTTAGCAGAAGGAAGCCAGAGTATCAGGTAAAAACCCCAAACCTTTGGCAGAAGGAAGCCAGAGTGCTAGGTGAAAATCCCAAACTTTTGGCAGAAGGAAGCCAGAATACCACGTAAAAACCCCAAACCTTTGGCAGAAGGAAGCCAGAGTACCAGGTAAAAACCCCATACCTTTGGCAGAAGGAAGCCAGAGTGCTAGGTGAAAACCCCAAACTTTTGGCAGAAGGTAGCCAGAATACCAGGTAAAAACCCCAAACTTTTGGCAGAAGGAAGCCAGTGTACCAGGTAAAAACCCCAAACCTTAGGCAGAAGGAAGCCAGAGTGCTAGGTGAAAACCCCAAACTTTTGGCAGAAGAAAGCCATAGTACCAGGTAAAAACCCCATATCTTTAGCAGAAGGAAGCCCGAGTACCAGGTAAAAACCCCAAACCTTTTGCAGAAGGAAGCCAGAGTGCTAGGTGAAAATCCCAAACTTTTGGCAGAAGGAAGCCAGAAGACAACGTAAAAACCCCAAACCTTTGGCAGAAGGAAGCCAGAATACTAGGCAAAAACCCCAAACCTTTGGCAGAAGGAAGCCAGAGTACCAGGTAAAAACCCCATACCTTTGGCAGAAGGAAGCCAGAGTGCTAGGTGAAAACCCCAAACTTTTTGCAGAAGGTAGCCAGAATACCAGGAAAAACCCCAAACTTTTGGCAGAAGGAAGCCAGAGTACCAGGTAAAAACCCCAAACTTTTGGCAGAAGGAAGCCAGAATACAAGGTAAAAACCCCATACCTTTGGCAGAAGGAAGCCAGAATAGCAGGAAAAACCCCAAACTATTGGCAGAAGGAAGCCAGAGTGCTAGGTAAAAACCCCAAACTTTTGTCAGAAGGTAGTCAGAGTGCTAGGTGAAAACCCCATACTTTTGGCAGAAGGTAGCCAGAGTACCAGGTAAAAACCCGATATCTTTGGCAGAAGGAAGCCAGAGTACCAGGTAAAAACCCCAATTTTTTGGCAGAAGGAAGCCAGAGTGCCAGGTGAAAACCCCAAACTTTTGGCAGAAGGAAGCCAGAATACCAGGTAAAAACCCTATACCTTTGGCAGAAGGAAGCCAGAGTGCTAGGTGAAAACCCCAAACTTTTGGCAGAAGGAAGCCAGAGTACCAGGTAAAAACCCCAAAATTTTGGCAGAAGGAAGCCAGAGTACTAGGTGAAAACCCCAAACTTTTGGCAGAAATAAGCCAGAATACCAGGTGAAAACCCCAAACTTATGGCGGAAGGAAGCCAGAGTGCTAGGTAAAAACCCCAAACTTTTGGCAGAAGGTAGTCAGAGTGCTAGGTGAAAACCCCAAACTTTTGGCAGAAGGTAGCCAGAGTACCAGGTAAAAAACCCATACATTTGACAGAAGGAAGCCAGAGTACCAGGTAAAAACCCCAATTTTTTGGCAGAAGGAAGCCAGAATACCAGGTAAAAACCCCATACCTTTGGCAGAAGGAAGCCAGAATACCTGGTAAAAACCCCAAACTTTAGGCAGAAGGAAGCCAGAATACCAGGTAAAGACCCCAAACTTTTGGCAGAAGGAATCCAGAGTGCTAGGTAAAAACCCCAAACTTTTGGCAGAAGGAAGCAATAGTGCTAGGTGAAAACCCCAAACTTTTGGCAGAAGTCAGCCAGAATACCAGGTAAAAACCCCAAATTTTGGCAGAAGGAAGCCGGAGTACTAGGTAAAAACCCCAAACTTTTGGCAGAAAGAAGCCAGAATACCAGGTAAAAACCCCAAACCTTTGGCAGAAGGAAGCTAGAATACCAGGTAAAAACCCCATACCTTTGGCAGAAGGAAGCCAGTGTACCAGGCAAATACCCCAAACCTTTGGCAGAAGGAAGCCAGAGTGCTAGGTGAAAACCCCAAACTTTTAGCAGAAAGAAGCCAGAGTACCAGGTAAAAACCCCATATCTTTAGCAGAAGGAAGCCCGAGTACCAGGTAAAAACCCCAAACCTTTTGCAGAAGGAAGCCAGAGTGCTAGGTGAAAATCCCAAACTTTTGGCAGAAGGAAGCCAGAATACCACGTAAAAACCCCAAACCTTTGGCAGAAGGAAGCCAGAATACTAGGTAAAAACCCCAAACCTTTGGCAGAAGGAAGCCAGAGTACCAGGTAAAAACCCCATACCTTTGGCAAGAGGAAGCCAGAGTGCTAGGTGAAAACCCCAAACTTTTGGCAGAAGGCAGCCAGAATACCAGGTAAAAACCCCAAAGTTTTGGCAGAAGGAAGCCAGAGTACTAGGTAAAAACCCCAAACTTTTGGCAGAAGGAAGCCAGAATACCAGGTAAAAACCCCATACCTTTGGCAGAAGGAAGCCAGTGTACCAGGTAAAAACCCCAAACCTTTGGCAGAAGGAAGCCAGAGTGCTAGGTGAAAACCCCAAACTTTTGGCAGAAGAAAGCCATAATACCAGGTGAAAACCCCATATCTTTAGCAGAAGGAAGCCAGAGTACCAGGTAAAAACCCCAAACCTTTGGCAGAAGGAAGCCAGAGTGCTAGGTGAAAATCCCAAACTTTTGGCAGAAGGAAGCCAGAATACCAGGTAAAAACCCCAAACCTTTGGCAGAAGGAAGCCAGAATACTAGGTAAAAACCCCAAACCTTTGGCAGAAGGAAGCCAGAGTACCAGGTAAAAACCCCATACCTTTGGCAGAAGGAAGCCAGAGTGCTAGGTGAAAACCCCAAACTTTTTGCAGAAGGTAGCCAGAATACCAGGTAAAAACCCCAAACTTTTGGCAGAAGGAAGCCAGAATACCAGGTAAAAACCCCATACCTTTGGCAGAAGGAAGCCAGAATACCAGCTAAAAACCCCAAACTATTGGCAGAAGGAAGCCAGAGTGCTAGGTAAAAACCCCAAACTTTTGGCAGAAGGAAGCCAGAGTGCTAGGTGAAAACCCCAAACTTTTGGCAGAAGGTAGTCAGAGTGCTAGGTGAAAACCCCAAACTTTTGGCAGAAGGTAGCCAGAGTACCAGGTAAAAACCCCATATCTTTGGCAGAAGGAACCAGACTACCAGGTAAAAACCCCAATTTTTTGGCAGAAGGAAGCCAGAGTGCCAGGTGAAAACCCCAAACTTTTGGCAGAAGGAAGCCAGAATACCAGGTAAAAACCCTATACCTTTGGCAGAAGGAAGCCAGAGTGCTAGGTGAAAACCCCAAACTTTTGGCAGAAGGAAGCCAGAGTACCAGGTAAAAACCCCAAAATTTTGGCAGAAGGAAGCCAGAGTACTAGGTGAAAACCCCAAACTTTTGGCAGAAGGAAGCCAGAATACCAGGTGAAAACCCCAAACTTATGGCGGAAGGAAGCCAGAGTGCTAGGTAAAAACCCCAAACTTTTGGCAGAAGGTAGTCAGAGTGCTAGGTGAAAATCCCAAACTTTTGGCAGAAGGTAGCCAGAGTACCAGGTAAAAACCCCATACCTTTGGCAGAAGGAAGCCAGAGTACCAGGTAAAAACCCCAATTTTTTGGCAGAAGGAAGCCAGAGTGCCAGGTGAAAACCCCAAACTCTTGGCAGAAGGAAGCCATAATACCAGGTAAAAACCCCAAACCTTTGGCAGAAGGAAGCCAGAGTGCTAGGTGAAAATCCCAAACTTTTGGCAGAAGGAAGCCAGAATACCACGTAAAAACCCCAAACCTTTGGCAGAAGGAAGCCAGAATACTAGGTAAAAACCCCAAACCTTTGGCAGAAGGAAGCCAGAATGCCAGGTGAAAACCCCAAACTTATGGCGGAAGGAAGCCAGAGTGCTAGGTAAAAACCCCAAACTTTTGGCAGAAGGTAGTCAGAGTGCTAGGTGAAAACCCCAAACTTTTGGCAGAAGGTAGCCAGAGTACCAGGTAAAAACCCCATATCTTTGGCAGAAGGAAGCCAGAGTACCAGGTAAAAACCCGAAACCTTTTGCAGAAGGAAGCCAGAGTGCTAGGTGAAAATCCCAACCTTTTGGCAGAAGGAAGCCAGAATACCAGGTAAAAACCCCAAACCTTTGGCAGAAGGAAGCCAGAATACTAGGCAAAAACCCCAAACCTTTGGCAGAAGGAAGCCAGAGTACCAGGTAAAAACCCCATACCTTTGGCAGAAGGAAGCCAGAGTGCTAGGTGAAAACCCCAAACTTTTTGCAGAAGGTAGCCAGAATACCAGGAAAAACCCCAAACTTTTGGCAGAAGGAAGCCAGAGTACCAGGTAAAAACCCCAAACTTTTGGCAGAAGGAAGCCAGAATACAAGGTAAAAACCCCATACCTTTGGCAGAAGGAAGCCAGAATACTAGGTAAAAACCCCAAACCTTTGGCAGAAGGAAGCCAGAGTGCTAGGTAAAAACCCCAAACTTTTGGCAGAATGTAGTCAGAGTGCTAGGTGAAAACCCCATACTTTTGGCAGAAGGTAGCCAGAATACCAGGTAAAAACCCCATATCTTTGGCAGAAGGAAGCCAGCGTACCAGGTAAAAACCCCAATTTTTTGGCAGAAGGAAGCCAGAGTGCCAGGTGAAAACCCCAAACTTTTGGCAGAAGGAAGCCAGAAAACCAGGTAAAAACCCTATACCTTTGGCAGAAGGAAGCCAGAGTGCTAGGTGAAAACCCCAAACTTTTGGCAGAAGGAAGCCAGAATACTAGGTAAAAACCCCAAACCTTTGGCAGAAGGAAGCCAGAATGCCAGGTGAAAACCCCAAACTTATGGCGGAAGGAAGCCAGAGTGCTAGGTAAAAACCCCAAACTTTTGGCAGAAGGTAGTCAGAGTGCTAGGTGAAAACCCCAAACTTTTGGCAGAAGGTAGCCAGAGTACCAGGTAAAAACCCCATATCTTTGGCAGAAGGAAGCCAGAGTACCAGGTAAAAACCCGAAACCTTTTGCAGAAGGAAGCCAGAGTGCTAGGTGAAAATCCCAACCTTTTGGCAGAAGGAAGCCAGAATACCAGGTAAAAACCCCAAACCTTTGGCAGAAGGAAGCCAGAATACTAGGCAAAAACCCCAAACCTTTGGCAGAAGGAAGCCAGAGTACCAGGTAAAAACCCCATACCTTTGGCAGAAGGAAGCCAGAGTGCTAGGTGAAAACCCCAAACTTTTTGCAGAAGGTAGCCAGAATACCAGGAAAAACCCCAAACTTTTGGCAGAAGGAAGCCAGAGTACCAGGTAAAAACCCCAAACTTTTGGCAGAAGGAAGCCAGAATACAAGGTAAAAACCCCATACCTTTGGCAGAAGGAAGCCAGAATAGCAGGTAAAAACCCCAAACTATTGGCAGAAGGAAGCCAGAGTGCTAGGTAAAAACCCCAAACTTTTGGCAGAATGTAGTCAGAGTGCTAGGTGAAAACCCCATACTTTTGGCAGAAGGTAGCCAGAGTACCAGGTAAAAACCCCATATCTTTGGCAGAAGGAAGCCAGCGTACCAGGTAAAAACCCCAATTTTTTGGCAGAAGGAAGCCAGAGTGCCAGGTGAAAACCCCAAACTTTTGGCAGAAGGAAGCCAGAAAACCAGGTAAAAACCCTATACCTTTGGCAGAAGGAAGCCAGAGTGCTAGGTGAAAACCCCAAACTTTTGGCAGAAGGAAGCCAGAGTACCAGGTAAAAACCCCAAAATTTTGGCAGAAGGAAGCCAGAGTACTAGGTGAAAACCCCTAACTTTTGGCAGAAGGAAGCCAGAATACCAGGTGAAAACCCCAAACTTATGGCGAAGGAAGCCAGAGTGCTAGGTAAAAACCCCAAACTTTTGGCAGAAGGTAGTCAGAGTGCTAGGTGAAAACCCCAAACTTTTGGCAGAAGGTAGCCAGAGTACCAGGTAAAAACTCCATACATTTGACAGAAGGAAGCCAGAGTACCAGGTAAAAACCCCAATTTTTTGGCAGAAGGAAGCCAGAATACCAGGTAAAAACCCCATACCTTTGGCAGAAGGAAGCCAGAATACCTGGTAAAAACCCCAAACTTTAGGCAGAAGGAAGCCAGAATACCAGGTAAAGACCCCAAACTTTTGGCAGAAGGAATCCAGAGTACTAGGTAAAAACCCCAAACTTTTGGCAGAAGGAAGCAATAGTGCTAGGTGAAAACCCCAAACGTTTGGCAGAAGTCAGCCAGTATACCAGGTAAAAACCCCAAATTTTGGCAGAAGGAAGCCAGAGTACTAGGTAAAAACCCCAAACTTTTGGCAGAAAGAAGCCAGAATACCAGGTAAAAACGCCAAACTTTTGGCAGAAGGAAGCCAGAATACCAGGTAAAAACCCAATACCTTTGGCAGAAGGAAGCCAGAATACCAGCTAAAAACCCCAAACTTTTGGCAGAAGGAAGCAAGAATACCAGGTAAAAACCCCATACCTTTGGCAGAAGGAAGCCAGTGTACCAGGTAAATACACCAAACCTTTGGCAAAAGGAAGCCAGAGTGCTAGGTGAAAACCCCAAACTTTGAGCAGAAAGAAGCCATAGTACCAGGTAAAAACCCCATATCTTTAGCAGAAGGAAGCCAGAGTATCAGGTAAAAACCCCAAACCTTTGGCAGAAGGAAGCCAGAGTGCTAGGTGAAAATCCCAAACTTTTGGCAGAAGGAAGCCAGAATACCACGTAAAAACCCCAAACCTTTGGCAGAAGGAAGCCAGAGTACCAGGTAAAAACCCCATACCTTTGGCAGAAGGAAGCCAGAGTGCTAGGTGAAAACCCCAAACTTTTGGCAGAAGGTAGCCAGAATACCAGGTAAAAACCCCAAACTTTTGGCAGAAGGAAGCCAGTGTACCAGGTAAAAACCCCAAACCTTTGGCAGAAGGAAGCCAGAGTGCTAGGTGAAAACCCCAAACTTTTGGCAGAAGAAAGCCATAGTACCAGGTAAAAACCCCATATCTTTAGCAGAAGGAAGCCCGAGTACCAGGTAAAAACCCCAAACCTTTTGCAGAAGGAAGCCAGAGTGCTAGGTGAAAATCCCAAACTTTTGGCAGAAGGAAGCCAGAATACCAGGTAAAAACCCCAAACCTTTGGCAGAAGGAAGCCAGAATACTAGGCAAAAACCCCAAACCTTTGGCAGAAGGAAGCCAGAGTGCTAGGTGAAAACCCCAAACTTTTTGCAGAAGGTAGCCAGAATACCAGGAAAAACCCCAAACTTTTGGCAGAAGGAAGCCAGAGTACCAGGTAAAAACCCCAAACTTTTGGCAGAAGGAAGCCAGAATACAAGGTAAAAACCCCATACCTTTGGCAGAAGGAAGCCAGAATAGCAGGTAAAAACCCCAAACTATTGGCAGAAGGAAGCCAGAGTGCTAGGTAAAAACCCCAAACTTTTGTCAGAAGGTAGTCAGAGTGCTAGGTGAAAACCCCATACTTTTGGCAGAAGGTAGCCAGAGTACCAGGTAAAAACCCGATATCTTTGGCAGAAGGAAGCCAGAGTACCAGGTAAAAACCCCAATTTTTTGGCAGAAGGAAGCCAGAGTGCCAGGTGAAAACCCCAAACTTTTGGCAGAAGGAAGCCAGAATACCAGGTAAAAACCCCATACCTTTGGCAGAAGGAAGCCAGAGTGCTAGGTGAAAACCCCAAACTTTCGGCAGAAGGAAGCCAGAGTACCAGGTAAAAACCCCAAAATTTTGGCAGAAGGAAGCCAGAGTACTAGGTGAAAACCCCAAACTTTTGGCAGAAGGAAGCCAGAATACCAGGTGAAAACCCCAAACTTATGGCGGAAGGAAGCCAGAGTGATAGGTAAAAACCCCAAACTTTTGGCAGAAGGTAGTCAGAGTGCTAGGTGAAAACCCCAAACTTTTGGCAGAAGGGAGCCAGAGTACCAGGTAAAAAACCCATACATTTGACAGAAGGAAGCCAGAGTACCAGGTAAAAACCCCAATTTTTTGGCAGAAGGAAGCCAGAATACCAGGTAAAAACCATATACCTTTGGCAGAAGGAAGCCAGAATACCTGGTAAAAACCCCAAACTTTAGGCAGAAGGAAGCCAGAATACCAGGTAAAAACCCCAAACCTTTGGCAGAAGGAAGCCAGAATTCTAGGTAAAAACCCCAAACTTTTGGCAGAAGGAAGCAAGAATACCAGGTAAAAACCCCATACCTTTGGCAGAAGGAAGCCAGAATACCTAGTAAAAACCCCAAACTTTAGGCAGAAGGAAGCCAGAATACCAGGTAAAGACCCCAAACTTTTGGCAGAAGGAATCCAGAGTGCTAGGTAAAAACCCCAAACTTTTGGCAGAAGGAAGCAATAGTGCTAGGTGAAAACCCCAAACTTTTGGCAGAAGGAAGCCAGAGTACTAGGTAAAAACCCCAAACTTTTGGCAGAAGGAAGCCAGAAAACAAGGTAAAAACCCCATGTCTTTGGCAGAAGGAAGCCAGTGTACCAGGTAAATACACCAAACCTTTGGCAGAAGGAAGCCAGAGTGCTAGGTGAAAACCCCAAACTTTGGGCAGAAGGAAGCCATAGTACCAGGTAAAAACCCCAAACCTTTGGCAGAAGGAAGCCAGAGTGCTAGGTGAAAATCCCAAACTTTTGGCAGAAGGAAGCCAGAATACCACGTAAAAACCCCAAACCTTTGGCAGAAGGAAGCCAGAATACCAGGTGAAAACCCCAAACTTATGGCGGAAGGAAGCCAGAGTGCTAGGTAAAAACCCCAAACTTTTGGCAGAAGGTAGTCAGAGTGCTAGGTGAAAACCCCAAACTTTTGGCAGAAGGGAGCCAGAGTACCAGGTAAAAAACCCATACATTTGACAGAAGGAAGCCAGAGTACCAGGTAAAAACCCCAATTTTTTGGCAGAAGGAAGCCAGAATACCAGGTAAAAACCCCATACCTTTGGCAGAAGGAAGCCAGAATACCAGGTAAAAACCCCAAACTTTAGGCAGAAGGAAGCCAGAATACCAGGTAAAGACCCCAAACTTTTGGCAGAAGGAATCCAGAGTGCTAGGTAAAAACCCCAAACTTTTGGCAGAAGGAAGCAATAGTGCTAGGTGAAAACCCCAAACTTTTGGCAGAAGTCAGCCAGAATACCAGTAAAAACCCCAAATTTTGGCAGAAGGAAGCCGGAGTACTAGGTAAAAACCCCAAACTTTTGGCAGAAAGAAGCCAGAATACCAGGTAAAAACCCCAAACCTTTGGCAGAAGGTAGCTAGAATACCAGGTAAATACCATATACCTTTGGCAGAAGGAAACCAGAGTGCTAGGTGAAAACCCCAAACTTTTGACAGAAGGAAGCTAGAGTACTAGGTGAAAACCCCAAACTTTTGGCAGCAGAAAGCCAGAATGCCAGGTAAAAACCACAAACTTTTGGCAGAAGGAAGCCAGAGTACCAGGTAAAAACCCCAAACTTTTGGCAGAAGGAAGCAAGAATACCAGGTAAAAACCCCATACCTTTGGCAGAAGGAAGCCAGAATACCTAGTAAAAACCCCAAACTTTAGGCAGAAGGAAGCCAGAATACCAGGTAAAGACCCCAAACTTTTGGCAGAAGGAATCCAGAGTGCTAGGTAAAAACCCCAAACTTTTGGCAGAAGGAAGCAATAGTGCTAGGTGAAAACCCCAAACTTTTGGCAGAAGGAAGCCAGAGTACTAGGTAAAAACCCCAAACTTTTGGCAGAAGGAAGCCAGAATACCAGGTAAAAACCCCAAACCTTTGGCAGAAGGAAGCCAGAAAACAAGGTAAAAACCCCATGCCTTTGGCAGAAGGAAGCCAGTGTACCAGGTAAATACACCAAACCTTTGGCAGAAGGAAGCCAGAGTGCTAGGTGAAAACCCCAAACTTTGAGCAGAAAGAAGCCATAGTACCAGGTAAAAACCCCATATCTTTAGCAGAAGGAAGCCAGAGTATCAGGTAAAAACCCCAAACCTTTGGCAGAAGGAAGCCAGAGTGCTAGGTGAAAATCCCAAACTTTTGGCAGAAGGAAGCCAGAATACCACGTAAAAACCCCAAACCTTTGGCAGAAGGAAGCCAGAGTACCAGGTAAAAACCCCATACCTTTGGCAGAAGGAAGCCAGAGTGCTAGGTGAAAACCCCAAACTTTTGGCAGAAGGTAGCCAGAATACCAGGTAAAAACCCCAAACTTTTGGCAGAAGGAAGCCAGTGTACCAGGTAAAAACCCCAAACCTTAGGCAGAAGGAAGCCCGAGTGCTAGGTGAAAACCCCAAACTTTTGGCAGAAGAAAGCCATAGTACCAGGTAAAAACCCCATATCTTTAGCAGAAGGAAGCCCGAGTACCAGGTAAAAACCCCAAACCTTTTGCAGAAGGAAGCCAGAGTGCTAGGTGAAAATCCCAAACTTTTGGCAGAAGGAAGCCAGAATACCACGTAAAAACCCCAAACCTTTGGCAGAAGGAAGCCAGAATACTAGGCAAAAACCCCAAACCTTTGGCAGAAGGAAGCCAGAGTACCAGGTAAAAACCCCATACCTTTGGCAGAAGGAAGCCAGAA
>CALYDG010000233.1:0-47047 GCA_944474755.1 Limnoperna fortunei | reverse complement strand
ATCGTTTTTCGGGAAATTACGATTTTTACATAAAAAGTGGTGTTGGACTTGCACGACTGGTAACTTTTTATTGGTTGCGCCCAGCGATTTTCTACCTATCGACAATTCGAGGACATCGATCCCAGATGCAATCGGCGTCCATTTTATTGTACCATTTTGTGTGCCTTAGGAGGAGATGTGATAACAACGTTTTCATGGGGGGTCCCTGCCACGCCCTCATTTTTGACGGGGCGTGCTAACAGGGTGAATGGGAGAAAGCCCACGGGGTATCCATCACACCGCCAAATTTTCAGCTCGATCGGATAAGAAACTTTTTGGCAGCACTAAATTGAATTTTAGATCGGAAGAAAAGTAATAATAATATTAAAAGGACATTTGTTCAGTAGAACAAATGCACAGGAAGGTCTTTCCCTCGTTATCGTTTCTATAGGAAAAACTGGCGTTAAACGTTAAACAAGAGGCCCCAGAGGGTGAAAATCTATCATTTTACATCGTAATATACCCGTATACCCCCCCCCCTCCGGGGGTTTCTATTCCATTGTTTCTAGAACGGTCTAATTACAAAATTGAAGAAAAAAAAAGGGCCCGGCCCCTCCACCCCAGGGCCAGCATGATTTATTGTTTTTGACATGCTGCCCCTGGGTGGAGAGTTGGGCCCTTTTTGGGTTCATAGTTTTATATGCAACTATGGTTATATAAAAACCGGGAACCAGTTTTTTTGTTTATTTGTTTGTTTGTTTACTTTTCTGTTTTTAACTATATGTTTGGTATTTTAATGACTTTTCTTGACTTGTAGGGGAAGAGAAAGAGATTTATGGTAAAAGGCAAAGAACAGAACTGGCTGGAGTCACGTGACATTGTTATATAATATCACGGAGATAGTTTTATTTTATCATTCTAGGGAGTTACGATGGTCTGAAAGGACATATATATGACATGATGCACGATCTGTAATCTCAGTGATTGTTTATTTCAGGACGACACGGATTAATATCAACGGACCATGCCGACAATTAATAAAAGACTTTTTTATTTTATTTTAGTGGAATTTTACACTGTAAAATAATTACACGAGGCACGTAGCAGACGATGGAATACACAAAAAAGTGACGTCGGAAATTGTTTCAATTTGTTATTGTTTCAGGTAAAATGCAGTTCGGACAGTTAGAACAACTTGTTGACACACGATTTACACGGTCATTCACTGACGATGGCTGAAACGGACATCACGACAGACGAAATTTACGTGGCTGGGGGGAGGGGTGGTCACGTGTTTCAATGTGGGATTTTAAGGATTTATTGACTCGTACACCTTACGGGGAGACATTTTTAGACTGAAATCGACATTCTAAAGCGAATGGCGAGGGTTTCAAACAGCTGGGATGCATCGTTTTTCGGGAAATTACGATTTTTACATAAAAAGTGGTGTTGGACTTGCACGACTGGTAACTTTTTATTGGTTGCGCCCAGCGATTTTCTACCTATCGACAATTCGAGGACATCGATCCCAGATGCAATCGGCGTCCATTTTATTGTACCATTTTGTGTGCCTTAGGAGGAGATGTGATAACAACGTTTTCATGGGGGGTCCCTGCCACGCCCTCATTTTTGACGGGGCGTGCTAACAGGGTGAATGGGAGAAAGCCCACGGGGTATCCATCACACCGCCAAATTTTCAGCTCGATCGGATAAGAAACTTTTTGGCAGCACTAAATTGAATTTTAGATCGGAAGAAAAGTAATAATAATATTAAAAGGACATTTGTTCAGTAGAACAAATGCACAGGAAGGTCTTTCCCTCGTTATCGTTTCTATAGGAAAAACTGGCGTTAAACGTTAAACAAGAGGCCCCAGAGGGTGAAAATCTATCATTTTACATCGTAATATACCCGTATACCCCCCCCCCCCTCCGGGGGTTTCTATTCCATTGTTTCTAGAACGGTCTAATTACAAAATTGAAGAAAAAAAAAGGGCCCGGCCCCTCCACCCCAGGGCCAGCATGATTTATTGTTTTTGACATGCTGTCCCTGGGTGGAGAGTTGGGCCCTTTTTGGGTTCATAGTTTTATATGCAACTATGGTTATATAAAAACCGGGAACCAGTTTTTTTGTTTATTTGTTTGTTTGTTTACTTTTCTGTTTTTAACTATATGTTTGGTATTTTAATGACTTTTCTTGACTTGTAGGGGAAGAGAAAGAGATTTATGGTAAAAGGCAAAGAACAGAACTGGCTGGAGTCACGTGACATTGTTATATAATATCACGGAGATAGTTTTATTTTATCATTCTAGGGAGTTACGATGGTCTGAAAGGACATATATATGACATGATGCACGATCTGTAATCTCAGTGATTGTTTATTTCAGGACGACACGGATTAATATCAACGGACCATGCCGACAATTAATAAAAGACTTTTTTATTTTATTTTAGTGGAATTTTACACTGTAAAATAATTACACGAGGCACGTAGCAGACGATGGAATACACAAAAAAGTGACGTCGGAAATTGTTTCAATTTGTTATTGTTTCAGGTAAAATGCAGTTCGGACAGTTAGAACAACTTGTTGACACACGATTTACACGGTCATTCACTGACGATGGCTGAAACGGACATCACGACAGACGAAATTTACGTGGCTGGGGGGAGGGGTGGTCACGTGTTTCAATGTGGGATTTTAAGGATTTATTGACTCGTACACCTTACGGGGAGACATTTTTAGACTGAAATCGACATTCTAAAGCGAATGGCGAGGGTTTCAAACAGCTGGGATGCATCGTTTTTCGGGAAATTACGATTTTTACATAAAAAGTGGTGTTGGACTTGCACGACTGGTAACTTTTTATTGGTTGCGCCCAGCGATTTTCTACCTATCGACAATTCGAGGACATCGATCCCAGATGCAATCGGCGTCCATTTTATTGTACCATTTTGTGTGCCTTAGGAGGAGATGTGATAACAACGTTTTCATGGGGGGTCCCTGCCACGCCCTCATTTTTGACGGGGCGTGCTAACAGGGTGAATGGGAGAAAGCCCACGGGGTATCCATCACACCGCCAAATTTTCAGCTCGATCGGATAAGAAACTTTTTGGCAGCACTAAATTGAATTTTAGATCGGAAGAAAAGTAATAATAATAAAATAGGCCATTTGTTCAGAGAACAAATGTGAGGTCTTTCCCGGCATTTTGTTAGTGTTATGTCTAGGTATATAGTTGCTAATGACTTAAAGGTCAGTTATTATGGTTTTAATGTACAAAGCAAGTCGTCTTAAGTCAGAAAATGTATGGTTGCTAAGGACATTTAGGTGGTTGCTATGGACAAAATGCCACTTCCGGTCGTGATATGATTTATCTCAGTAAAGAACATCATTCTGATTCTAAAAATATATGGTTGCTAAGGACTTTGTATAACAGTTACCTTGTTGCTAGGGTATGACCTTGACCAATGACCTTTGACCTTTGGCTCAAATTGAAGCTCTTTTGATACTGATCACTTTAAACCTATATGTTTACTATATTATCTCTAACCGTTTTCAATTTATATGTCAAAAACCAATCAACCGAAACATGTCAAGGGCAATAACTCTTAAACGGTAAATTGAACAGTTTCGGACATAAAAGACCAAATGTAGGTCTCAATGAGAGGAGTATTTTTCCAATTTGTTGTCTGCTTCCATCTTTTACGGTTTTCGAGTTGTTATGATAACAAGATTCGAGGCCTAAGGTTGAGGTCATATGTAAACTTTAACCTTGAGATTTTCCTTAAGGTTATGTCACAAAACAACAAATGGTGAACAACCAAGGTGTTTTCGACTTCCGGTTTGTGAGTTTTGGTGATGGCCTGAGTGATTGAAACATTCAAGGTATACCGCTCGCTTTCGCTCGACAAAATTTTTTGGGCAAATTATGGCACAAAGTTGTCTCAAAAGTTCCTTAACATTTCTCACTTTTCAGTTTTTCTCTAAATTTTATAGTTTCTGAGTTGTTCTGATAACAAGGTTTACGGTGTTGGGGCAGATAACTCCGTAAAGAAAAAGTTTTCGGTGTCGCAGGGTGAACACCGAACAGGTCTTAAGAGTTCGATACTTGGTTTAAAAGATCAAAATGATATGTCGCGAAGTCTTTTTCACAGACTGTTTTGAAATGTGGCGGAAGAAAAAGAATAAGAATAATAATAATCAGAAGAAATACAGTAAGGTCTTCCCACTGGAAGTGGGAAAGACCTTAATAATAATAATCAGAAGAAATACAGTAAGGTCTTCCCACTGTAGTGGGAAAGACCTTAATAATAATAATGAAAGGTCATTTGTTCAAAGAACAAATGTGAGGTCTTTCCCGGTATGGTAAATAAGGGGATTCTGTTGACGTTTTGTCTGTTCCTTATTACAAAATGTCACTAGCAGTCATGAAAATTAGTTATTTGAGTAAAGCAAGTCATCCCTATTCACACTTCATATGGTTGCTAAGTACTTTTGTGACCGTTGCTAGGGACAAATTGTAACTTCCGATTGTTAAATAGTGTATTCCACCTAAATACTTCATCCTGATTCTAAATATATATGGTTACTAAGGACTTTTTATGATGGTTACCTTGTTGCTATGGTGTGACCTTGACCCATGACCTTTGACCTTGGGCTCAAATTGAAGCTCTTTTCATACTGATCACTTTAGCTACGCATGTTTACCATATTATCTCTAACCGTTTTCAAGTTATTAGTCAAAAACCAATCAACCGAAACATGTCAAGGGCAATAACTCCTAAACGGTTCATTGAACAATTTTTGACATAAAAGACCAATTGTAGGTCTCAATAAGAGGAGTATTTTTCCAATTTATTGTCTGCTTCTATCTTTTACAGTTTTCGAGTTATAAGTCAAAAACCAATCAACCGAAACATGTCAAGGGCAATAACTCCTAAACGGTTCATGGAATAATTTTTGACATTATAGACCAATTGTAGGCCGCAATGAGAGGAGTATTTTTCCAATTTATTGTCTGCTTCTATTCTTTACGGTTTTCGAGTTATAAGTCAAAAACCAATCAGCCAAAACATGTCAAGGGCAATAACTCCTAAACGGTTCATTGAACAGTTTTGGACATAAAAGACCAAATGTAGGTCTCAATGAGAGGAGTATTTTTCCAATTTATTGTCTGCTTCCATCTTTTACGGTTTTCGAGTTGTTATGATAACAAGATTCGAGGCCTAAGGTCGAGGTCATATCTGAACTTTGACCTTGAGATTTTCTTTAAGGTCATGTCACAGGACAACAAATGGTGATCACCCAAGGCATTTTCGACTTCCGATTTGTGAGTTTTGGTGATAACCGGAGTCATTGAAACATTCAAGGTATACCGCTCGCCTTCGCTCTACAAAATTTTTTGGTCAAATTATGGCACAAAGTTGTCTCAAAAGTTCCTTAACATTTCTCACTTTTCAGTTTTTCTCTAAATTTTATAGTTTCTGAGTTGTTCTGATAACAAGGTTTTCAGTGTTTGGGCAGATAACTCTGTAAAGAAAAAGTTTTCGGTGTCGCAGGGTGAATTCCAATCAGGGTTTAAGTGTACGATACTTGGTATAAAAGATGAAAATGATATGTCGCGAAGTCTTTTCTACAGACTTGGCGGAAGAAAAAAAAATAAGAATAATAATAATCAGAAGAAATACAGTAAGGTCTTCCCACTGGAAGTGGGAAAGACCTTAATTAAAAGGACATTTGTTCAGTAGAACAAATGCACAGGAAGGTCTTTCCCTCGTTATCGTTTCTATAGGAAAAACTGGCGTTAAACGTTAAACAAGAGGCCCCAGAGGGTGAAAATCTATCATTTTACATCGTAATATACCCGTATACCCCCCCCCCCCCACCGGGGGTTTCTATTCCATTGTTTCTAGAACGGTCTAATTACAAAATTGAAGAAAAAAA
This sequence comes from Limnoperna fortunei, assembly GCA_944474755.1. NCBI lineage: Eukaryota > Metazoa > Mollusca > Bivalvia > Mytilida > Modiolidae > Limnoperna > Limnoperna fortunei. The sequence continues at coordinate 41,127 of CALYDG010000233.1, read as the reverse complement.
AAGGGCCCGGCCCCTCCACCCCAGGGCCAGCATGATTTATTGTTTTTGACATGCTGCCCCTGGGTGGAGAGTTGGGCCCTTTTTGGGTTCATAGTTTTATATGCAACTATGGTTATATAAAAACCGGGAACCAGTTTTTTTGTTTATTTGTTTGTTTGTTTACTTTTCTGTTTTTAACTATATGTTTGGTATTTTAATGACTTTTCTTGACTTGTAGGGGAAGAGAAAGAGATTTATGGTAAAAGGCAAAGAACAGAACTGGCTGGAGTCACGTGACATTGTTATATAATATCACGGAGATAGTTTTATTTTATCATTCTAGGGAGTTACGATGGTCTGAAAGGACATATATATGACATGATGCACGATCTGTAATCTCAGTGATTGTTTATTTCAGGACGACACGGATTAATATCAACGGACCATGCCGACAATTAATAAAAGACTTTTTTATTTTATTTTAGTGGAATTTTACACTGTAAAATAATTACACGAGGCACGTAGCAGACGATGGAATACACAAAAAAGTGACGTCGGAAATTGTTTCAATTTGTTATTGTTTCAGGTAAAATGCAGTTCGGACAGTTAGAACAACTTGTTGACACACGATTTACACGGTCATTCACTGACGATGGCTGAAACGGACATCACGACAGACGAAATTTACGTGGCTGGGGGGAGGGGTGGTCACGTGTTTCAATGTGGGATTTTAAGGATTTATTGACTCGTACACCTTACGGGGAGACATTTTTAGACTGAAATCGACATTCTAAAGCGAATGGCGAGGGTTTCAAACAGCTGGGATGCATCGTTTTTCGGGAAATTACGATTTTTACATAAAAAGTGGTGTTGGACTTGCACGACTGGTAACTTTTTATTGGTTGCGCCCAGCGATTTTCTACCTATCGACAATTCGAGGACATCGATCCCAGATGCAATCGGCGTCCATTTTATTGTACCATTTTGTGTGCCTTAGGAGGAGATGTGATAACAACGTTTTCATGGGGGGTCCCTGCCACGCCCTCATTTTTGACGGGGCGTGCTAACAGGGTGAATGGGAGAAAGCCCACGGGGTATCCATCACACCGCCAAATTTTCAGCTCGATCGGATAAGAAACTTTTTGGCAGCACTAAATTGAATTTTAGATCGGAAGAAAAGTAATAATAATAAGATAGGCCATTTGTTCAGAGAACAAATGTGAGGTCTTTCCCGGCATTTTGTTAGTGTTATGTCTAGGTATTTAGTTGCTAATGACGTAACGGTCAGTTACTATGCTTTTAATGTACAAAGTAAGTCGTCCTAAGTCAGAAAATGTATGGTTGCTAAGGACATTTAGTTGGTTGCTATGGACAAAATGCCACTTCCGGTCGTGATATAATATATTTCAGTAAAGAACATCATTCTGATTCTAAAAATATATGGTTGCTAAGGACTTTGTATAACAGTTACCTTGTTGCTAGGGTATGACCTTGACCTATGACCTTTGACCTTTGGCTCAAATTGAAGCTCTTTTGATACTGATCACTTTAAACCTATATGTTTACTATATTATCTCTAACCATTTTCAATTTAGAAGTCAAAAACCAATCAACCGAAACATGTCAAGGGCAATAACTCCTAAACGGTAAATTGAACAGTTTCGGACATTAAAGACCAAATGTAGGTCTCAATGAGAGGAGTATTTTTCCAATTTATTGTCTGCTTCCATCTTTTACGGTTTTCGAGTTGTTATGATAACAAGATTCGAGGCCTAAGGTTGAGGTCATATCTAAACTTTAACCTTGAGATTTTCCTTAAGGTCATATCACAGAACAATAAATGGTGAACAGCCAAGGTGTTTTCCACTTCCTGTTTGTGAATTTTGGGGACAACCGGAGTCCATGAAACATTCAAGTAATACTGCTCGCCTCCGCTCGACAAAATATTTTGGTCAAATTATGGCACAAAGTTGTCTCAAAAGTTCCTTAACATTTTTCACTTTTCAGTTTTTCTCTAAATTTTATAGTTTCTGAGTTGTTCTGATAACAAGGTTTTCGGTGTTGGGGCAGATAACTCTGTAAAGAAAAAGTTTTCGGTGTCGAAGGGTGAACACAGAATAGGACTTAAGAGTACGATACTTGGTTTAAAAGATCTCAATGATATGTCGCGAACTCCATCTTTTACGGTTTTCGAGTTGTTATGAAAACAAGATTCGAGGCCTAAGGTTGAGGTCATATCTAAACTTTAACCTTGAGATTTTCCTTAAGGTCATGTCACAGGACACCAAATGGTGAACAGCCAAGGTGTTTTCGACTTCCGGTTTGTGAGTTTTGGTGATAAACGGAGTGATTGAAACATTCAAGGTATACCGCTCGCCTTCGCTCGACAAAATTTTTTGGTCAAATTATGGTACAAAGTTGTCTCAAAAGTTCCTTAACATTTCTCACTTTTCAGTTTTTCTCTAAATTTTATAGTTACTGAGTTGTTCTGATAACAAGGTTTTCGGTGTTCGGGCAGATAACTCTGTCAAGAAAAAGTTTTCGGTGTCGCAGGGTGAACACCGAACAGGTGTTAAGAGTACGATACTTGGTTTAAAAGATCAAAATGATATGTCGCGAAGTCTTTTTCACAGACTGTTTTGAAATGTGGCGGAAGAAAAAGAATAAGAATAATTAAAAGGACATTTGTTCAATAGAACAAATGCACAGGAAGGTCTTTCCCTCGTTATCGTTTCTATAGGAAAAACTGGCGTTAAACGTTAAACAAGAGGCCCCAGAGGGTGAAAATCTATCATTTTACATCGTAATATACCCGTATACCATACCCCCCCCCCCCGGGGTTTCTATTCCATTGTTTCTAGAACGTTCTAATTACAAAATTGAAGAAAAAAAAAAGGGCCCGGCCCCTCCACCCCAGGGCCAGCATGATTTATTGTTTTTGACATGCTGTCCCTGGGTGGAGAGTTGGGCCCTTTTTGGGTTCATAGTTTTATATGCAACTATGGTTATATAAAAACCGGGAACCAGTTTTTTTGTGTATTTGTTTGTTTGTTTACTTTTCTGTTTTTAACTATATGTTTCGTATTTTAATGACTTTTCTTGACTTGTAGGGGAAGAGAAAGAGATTTATGGCAAAAGGCAAAGAACAGAACTGGCTGGAGTCACGTGACATTGTTATATAATATCACGGAGATAGTTTTATTTTATCATTCTAGGGAGTTACGATGGTCTGAAAGGACATATATATGACATGATGCACGATCTGTAATCTCAGTGATTGTTTATTTCAGGACGACACGGATTAATATCAACGGAGCATTGTTTCAATTTGTTATTGTTTCAGATCGATCATTTAAAGACATTTTTCAAATTATTTCATAGGAATTTCACGCTGGAAAATAAGGACACGAGTCACGTAGCAGACGACCGAATAAACAAAAATTCACGTCGGAAATTGTTTCAATTTGATTCAAATGTGAGGTAAAATGCAGTTCGGATAGTTAGAACAACTTGTTGAGAAAGGATTTACACTATGATTCACTGACGATAACTGAAATGGACATCACAGCTGACGAAATTTACAAATAAGGGGGAGGGGTGGTCATGTGTTTCAATCTGGGATTTGGAGGATTTATTGACTCGCATACTTTGAGGAAATACGTTTTTAGACTGAAATCCACATTCTAAACAGAAAATATCTTCTTTTTACCTAACAAAGTAAGTTGATTAAATTTAGTGTTAACTTTGGTCATGTATATTGAAAAAATGTACACTATGAACATGATGAAAGTAGACCAAACTACATAACATTTTATGCAAAACTTATTTTGTCATACATCTTGGTATTTTTAATTGATTGTCTCCATACAATATTATTATTATGATTCAGAAATAACTTTGTACTCATTTTTAATGGAGAAACACACTAAAATGGGACACAACAGCTTTACATATTTTAAATTTAATAATTAAACAATAAGGAAAAGAGGGAAACTTGTAGAAATCACAAGGTTTTGTTTTAACTTTGGATTAAAAGTGTCGATTTAGGCTATTGTCACAGTGTTGAACATTTTTTCATGAAAATCTAAGAATATAGTGTACCATTTTTAAAGTAATTGCACTTAAATTGCTAATTTCTGTATATATGTTCAAGTTAACATCATTTCAATCATTTTAATAATTATCACATTTGGTTTAATACAGCAATTTTGCAACAAAGTGCATGTTTTCTTCACTCGACACATAATTACGCATTGTAGGAACTCGCTCAATGTTCATTATTTTATCAATTTTTGTTTAATACAGCAATTTTGTAACAAAGTGCATGTTTTCTTCACTCGACACATAATTACGCATTGTAGGAACTCACTCAATGTTCATGATTTTATCAATTTTTGCCAAAAGTTAGTTTTTTATGTTACAAAAGGTACATGTAGTATGTACTTAAAATTTGAAATTAGTGTTTAAGCCATTTTGAAATGTCCATCATTGAAAATTTTTAAGTCTCATATGATTACCCCTTTCTAAGCCAAAAAGTACTAATATCTTGATACATATTAATTCTTAGTTTTTTTTTTTTTTCGCTCGACAAGTCTTATCAGGTCCATATCAAATGAGCTCGAAGATATAAGATACTCTCTAGATACTGGTTATGTGTTACGTTTTATATATTGTAACACTTCTTAGTGTCTGGACAGGTCTGATTAATTGCAGCAAAGATGTGTATTTTTTTATCGTGATGTATGTTTTCCTCAATATTCATGAGCTTTGGTCAAAAAGCTAGGCAGATTCTTCGCACACGACATATGACCATGTTAACTATATTATCTCTAAAGGTTTTCAAGTTAAAGTCAAAAACCGAATAACAGAAATGTATCAAGGCTGATAACTCGAATACGGTTCATATAACAGTTTCAGTTACAATAAACTAAATGAAGGTCTTGAAGAGAGGATCACTTTAAATATACATATTTACTATATTATCTCTAACCGTTTTCAAGTTTTAACCAAAAAACCGAATAACTCAAACATGTCAAGGGCTGTTACACGAAAACGGTTCATCGCACACCTTCAGTTCAAATGTACCAAATGAAGGTCTCAACAAAATTTAGCAGATACGTGTCAAGGGCCATAACCTGGAAAACGGTTTGTCACACAGTTTTCGACACTATATATCAAATGTAGATCTCAATGAGAGGAACATTTTTCTCATATATTGTCTGCTTCAATTTTGTATGGTTTTTGAGTTATATTGAAAATAAAAGTTAGCCGAAACCAGTCAAGGGCCATAACCTCGAAAACGGTTTGTCGCACAGTTTTCAACTATTTATATCAAATGTAGATCTCAATGAGAGGAACATTTTTCTCATATATTGTCTGCTTCAATTTTGTATGGTTTTTGAGTAATATTGAAAACAAAATATAGCCAAAACCTGTCAAGAGCAATAACTCCTAAACGGTTCATTGAACAATTTTTGACATAAAAGACCAAATGTAGGTCTCAATGAGAGGAGTATTTTTCCAGTTTATTGTTTGCTTCTATTCTTTACGGTTTTCGAGTTATAGGTCAAAAACCAATCAACCGGAACATGTCAAGGGCAATAACTCCTAAACGGTTCATTGAACAGTTTTGAACATATAAGACCAAATGTAGGTCTCAATAAGAGGAGTATTTTTCTAATTTATTGTCTGCTTCCATCTTTTACGGTTTTCGAGTTGTTATGATAACAAGATTCGAGGCCTAAGGTCGAGGTCATATCTGAACTTTGACCTTGAGATTTTCTTTAAGGTCATGTCACAGAACAACAAATGGTGAACAACCAAGGAGTTTTCGACTTACGGTTTGTGAGTTTTGGTGATAACCGGACTCATTGAAACATTCAAGGTATACCGCTCGCTTTCGCTCGACAAAAGTTTTTGGCCAAATTATGGCACAAAGTTGTCTCAAAAGCTCCTTAACATTTCTCACTTTTCAGTTTTTCTCTAAATTTTATAGTTTCTGAGTTGTTCTGATAACAAGGTTTACGGTGTTGGGGCAGATAACTCCGTAAAGAAAAAGTTTTCGGTGTCGCAGGGTGAACACCAAACAGGTCTTAAGAGTTCGATACTTGGTTTAAAAGATCAAAATGATATGTCGCGAAGTCTTTTTCACAGACTGTTTTGAAATGTGGCGGAAGAAAAAGAATAAGAATAATAATGAAAGGTCATTTGTTCAAAGAACAAATGTGAGGTCTTTCCCGGTATGGTAAATAAAGGGATTCTGTTGACGTTTTGTCTGTTCCTTATTACAAAATGTCACTAGCAGTCATGAAAATTAGTTATTTGAGTAAAGCAAGTCATCCCTATTCACACTTCATATGGTTGCTAAGTACGTTTGTGACCGTTGCTAGGGACAAATTGTCACTTCCGGTTGTAAAATCGTGTATTCCACCTAAATACTTCATCCTGATTCTAAATATATACGGTAACTAAGGACTTTTTATGATGGTTACCTTGTTGCTATGTTGTGACCTTGACCCATGACCTTTGACCTTGGGCTCAAATTGAAGCTCTTTTGATACTGATCACTTTAGCTACACATGTTTACCATATTATCTCTAACCGTTTTCAAGTTATTAGTCAAAAACCAATCAACCGGAACATGTCCAGGGCAATAACTCCTAAACGGTTCATTGAACAGTTTTGGACATAAAGACCAAATGTAGGTCTCAATCAGTCGAGTATTTTTCCAATTTATTGTCTGCTTCCATCTTTTACGGTTTTCGAGTTATTATGATAACAAGATTCGAGGCCTAAGGTTGAGGTCATATCTGAACTTTGACCTTGAGATTTTCTTTAAGGTCATGTCACAGAACAACAAATGGTGAACAGCCAAGGTGTTTCCGACTTCCAGTTTGTGAGTTTTAGTGATGACCGAAGTCATTGAAACATTCAAGGTATACCGCTCGCCTTCGCTCGACAAAATTTTTTGGCCAAATTATGGCACAAAGTTGTCTCAAAAGTTCCTTAACATTTCTCACTTTTCAGTTTTTCTCTAAATTTTATAGTTTCTGAGTTGTTCTGATAACAAGGTTTTCGGTGTTTGGGCAGATAACTCCGTAAAGAAAAAGTTTCCGGTGTCGCAGGGTGAACACCGAACAGTTCTTAAGAGTACGATACTTGGTTTAAAAGATCAAAATGAGATGTCGCGAAGTCTTTTTCACAGACTGTTTTGAAATGTGGCGGAAGAAAAAAAATAAGAATAATAATAATAATAATAATCAGAAGAAATACAGTAAGGTCTTCCCACTGTAGTGGGAAAGACCTTAATAATAATAATAATAATAATAATCAGAAGAAATACAGTAAGGTCTTCCCACTGGAAGTGGGAAAGACCTTAATTAAAAGGACATTTGTTCAGTAGAACAAATGCACAGGAAGGTCTTTCCCTCGTTATCGTTTCTATAGGAAAAACTGGCGTTAAACGTTAAACAAGAGGCCCCAGAGGGTGAAAATCTATCATTTTACATCGTAATATACCCGTATACCCCCCCCCCCTCCGGGGGTTTCTATTCCATTGTTTCTAGAACGGTCTAATTACAAAATTGAAGAAAAAAAAAGGGCCCGGCCCCTCCACCCCAGGGCCAGCATGATTTATTGTTTTTGACATGCTGCCCCTGGGTGGAGAGTTGGGCCCTTTTTGGGTTCATAGTTTTATATGCAACTATGGTTATATAAAAACCGGGAACCAGTTTTTTTGTTTATTTGTTTGTTTGTTTACTTTTCTGTTTTTAACTATATGTTTGGTATTTTAATGACTTTTCTTGACTTGTAGGGGAAGAGAAAGAGATTTATGGTAAAAGGCAAAGAACAGAACTGGCTGGAGTCACGTGACATTGTTATATAATATCACGGAGATAGTTTTATTTTATCATTCTAGGGAGTTACGATGGTCTGAAAGGACATATATATGACATGATGCACGATCTGTAATCTCAGTGATTGTTTATTTCAGGACGACACGGATTAATATCAACGGACCATGCCGACAATTAATAAAAGACTTTTTTATTTTATTTTAGTGGAATTTTACACTGTAAAATAATTACACGAGGCACGTAGCAGACGATGGAATACACAAAAAAGTGACGTCGGAAATTGTTTCAATTTGTTATTGTTTCAGGTAAAATGCAGTTCGGACAGTTAGAACAACTTGTTGACACACGATTTACACGGTCATTCACTGACGATGGCTGAAACGGACATCACGACAGACGAAATTTACGTGGCTGGGGGGAGGGGTGGTCACGTGTTTCAATGTGGGATTTTAAGGATTTATTGACTCGTACACCTTACGGGGAGACATTTTTAGACTGAAATCGACATTCTAAAGCGAATGGCGAGGGTTTCAAACAGCTGGGATGCATCGTTTTTCGGGAAATTACGATTTTTACATAAAAAGTGGTGTTGGACTTGCACGACTGGTAACTTTTTATTGGTTGCGCCCAGCGATTTTCTACCTATCGACAATTCGAGGACATCGATCCCAGATGCAATCGGCGTCCATTTTATTGTACCATTTTGTGTGCCTTAGGAGGAGATGTGATAACAACGTTTTTATGGGGGGTCCCTGCCACGCCCTCATTTTTGACGGGGCGTGCTAACAGGGTGAATGGGAGAAAGCCCACGGGGTATCCATCACACCGCCAAATTTTCAGCTCGATCGGATAAGAAACTTTTTGGCAGCACTAAATTGAATTTTAGATCGGAAGAAAAGTAATAATAATAAGATAGGCCATTTGTTCAGAGAACAAATGTGAGGTCTTTCCCGGCATTTTGTTAGTGTTATGTCTAGGTATTTAGTTGCTAATGACGTAACGGTCAGTTACTATGCTTTTAATGTACAAAGTAAGTCGTCCTAAGTCAGAAAATGTATGGTTGCTAAGGACATTTAGTTGGTTGCTATGGACAAAATGCCACTTCCGGTCGTGATATAATATATTTCAGTAAAGAACATCATTCTGATTCTAAAAATATATGGTTGCTAAGGACTTTGTATAACAGTTACCTTGTTGCTAGGGTATGACCTTGACCTATGACCTTTGACCTTTGGCTCAAATTGAAGCTCTTTTGATACTGATCACTTTAAACCTATATGTTTACTATATTATCTCTAACCATTTTCAATTTAGAAGTCAAAAACCAATCAACCGAAACATGTCAAGGGCAATAACTCCTAAACGGTAAATTGAACAGTTTCGGACATTAAAGACCAAATGTAGGTCTCAATGAGAGGAGTATTTTTCCAATTTATTGTCTGCTTCCATCTTTTACGGTTTTCGAGTTGTTATGATAACAAGATTCGAGGCCTAAGGTTGAGGTCATATCTAAACTTTAACCTTGAGATTTTCCTTAAGGTCATATCACAGAACAATAAATGGTGAACAGCCAAGGTGTTTTCCACTTCCTGTTTGTGAATTTTGGGGACAACCGGAGTCCATGAAACATTCAAGTAATACTGCTCGCCTCCGCTCGACAAAATATTTTGGTCAAATTATGGCACAAAGTTGTCTCAAAAGTTCCTTAACATTTTTCACTTTTCAGTTTTTCTCTAAATTTTATAGTTTCTGAGTTGTTCTGATAACAAGGTTTTCGGTGTTGGGGCAGATAACTCTGTAAAGAAAAAGTTTTCGGTGTCGAAGGGTGAACACAGAATAGGACTTAAGAGTACGATACTTGGTTTAAAAGATCTCAATGATATGTCGCGAACTCCATCTTTTACGGTTTTCGAGTTGTTATGAAAACAAGATTCGAGGCCTAAGGTTGAGGTCATATCTAAACTTTAACCTTGAGATTTTCCTTAAGGTCATGTCACAGGACACCAAATGGTGAACAGCCAAGGTGTTTTCGACTTCCGGTTTGTGAGTTTTGGTGATAAACGGAGTGATTGAAACATTCAAGGTATACCGCTCGCCTTCGCTCGACAAAATTTTTTGGTCAAATTATGGTACAAAGTTGTCTCAAAAGTTCCTTAACATTTCTCACTTTTCAGTTTTTCTCTAAATTTTATAGTTACTGAGTTGTTCTGATAACAAGGTTTTCGGTGTTCGGGCAGATAACTCTGTCAAGAAAAAGTTTTCGGTGTCGCAGGGTGAACACCGAACAGGTGTTAAGAGTACGATACTTGGTTTAAAAGATCAAAATGATATGTCGCGAAGTCTTTTTCACAGACTGTTTTGAAATGTGGCGGAAGAAAAAGAATAAGAATAATTAAAAGGACATTTGTTCAATAGAACAAATGCACAGGAAGGTCTTTCCCTCGTTATCGTTTCTATAGGAAAAACTGGCGTTAAACGTTAAACAAGAGGCCCCAGAGGGTGAAAATCTATCATTTTACATCGTAATATACCCGTATACCATACCCCCCCCCCCGGGGTTTCTATTCCATTGTTTCTAGAACGTTCTAATTACAAAATTGAAGAAAAAAAAAAGGGCCCGGCCCCTCCACCCCAGGGCCAGCATGATTTATTGTTTTTGACATGCTGTCCCTGGGTGGAGAGTTGGGCCCTTTTTGGGTTCATAGTTTTATATGCAACTATGGTTATATAAAAACCGGGAACCAGTTTTTTTGTTTATTTGTTTGTTTGTTTACTTTTCTGTTTTTAACTATATGTTTGGTATTTTAATGACTTTTCTTGACTTGTAGGGGAAGAGAAAGAGATTTATGGCAAAAGGCAAAGAACAGAACTGGCTGGAGTCACGTGACATTGTTATATAATATCACGGAGATAGTTTTATTTTATCATTCTAGGGAGTTACGATGGTCTGAAAGGACATATATATGACATGATGCACGATCTGTAATCTCAGTGATTGTTTATTTCAGGACGACACGGATTAATATCAACGGAGCATTGTTTCAATTTGTTATTGTTTCAGATCGATCATTTAAAGACATTTTTCAAATTATTTCATAGGAATTTCACGCTGGAAAATAAGGACACGAGTCACGTAGCAGACGACCGAATAAACAAAAATTCACGTCGGAAATTGTTTCAATTTGATTCAAATGTGAGGTAAAATGCAGTTCGGATAGTTAGAACAACTTGTTGAGAAAGGATTTACACTATGATTCACTGACGATAACTGAAATGGACATCACAGCTGACGAAATTTACAAATAAGGGGGAGGGGTGGTCATGTGTTTCAATCTGGGATTTGGAGGATTTATTGACTCGCATACTTTGAGGAAATACGTTTTTAGACTGAAATCCACATTCTAAACAGAAAATATCTTCTTTTTACCTAACAAAGTAAGTTGATTAAATTTAGTGTTAACTTTGGTCATGTATATTGAAAAAATGTACACTATGAACATGATGAAAGTAGACCAAACTACATAACATTTTATGCAAAACTTATTTTGTCATACATCTTGGTATTTTTAATTGATTGTCTCCATACAATATTATTATTATGATTCAGAAATAACTTTGTACTCATTTTTAATGGAGAAACACACTAAAATGGGACACAACAGCTTTACATATTTTAAATTTAATAATTAAACAATAAGGAAAAGAGGGAAACTTGTAGAAATCACAAGGTTTTGTTTTAACTTTGGATTAAAAGTGTCGATTTAGGCTATTGTCACAGTGTTGAACATTTTTTCATGAAAATCTAAGAATATAGTGTACCATTTTTAAAGTAATTGCACTTAAATTGCTAATTTCTGTATATATGTTCAAGTTAACATCATTTCAATCATTTTAATAATTATCACATTTGGTTTAATACAGCAATTTTGCAACAAAGTGCATGTTTTCTTCACTCGACACATAATTACGCATTGTAGGAACTCGCTCAATGTTCATTATTTTATCAATTTTTGTTTAATACAGCAATTTTGTAACAAAGTGCATGTTTTCTTCACTCGACACATAATTACGCATTGTAGGAACTCACTCAATGTTCATGATTTTATCAATTTTTGCCAAAAGTTAGTTTTTTATGTTACAAAAGGTACATGTAGTATGTACTTAAAATTTGAAATTAGTGTTTAAGCCATTTTGAAATGTCCATCATTGAAAATTTTTAAGTCTCATATGATTACCCCTTTCTAAGCCAAAAAGTACTAATATCTTGATACATATTAATTCTTAGTTTTTTTTTTTTTTCGCTCGACAAGTCTTATCAGGTCCATATCAAATGAGCTCGAAGATATAAGATACTCTCTAGATACTGGTTATGTGTTACGTTTTATATATTGTAACACTTCTTAGTGTCTGGACAGGTCTGATTAATTGCAGCAAAGATGTGTATTTTTTTATCGTGATGTATGTTTTCCTCAATATTCATGAGCTTTGGTCAAAAAGCTAGGCAGATTCTTCGCACACGACATATGACCATGTTAACTATATTATCTCTAAAGGTTTTCAAGTTAAAGTCAAAAACCGAATAACAGAAATGTATCAAGGCTGATAACTCGAATACGGTTCATATAACAGTTTCAGTTACAATAAACTAAATGAAGGTCTTGAAGAGAGGATCACTTTAAATATACATATTTACTATATTATCTCTAACCGTTTTCAAGTTTTAACCAAAAAACCGAATAACTCAAACATGTCAAGGGCTGTTACACGAAAACGGTTCATCGCACACCTTCAGTTCAAATGTACCAAATGAAGGTCTCAACAAAATTTAGCAGATACGTGTCAAGGGCCATAACCTGGAAAACGGTTTGTCACACAGTTTTCGACACTATATATCAAATGTAGATCTCAATGAGAGGAACATTTTTCTCATATATTGTCTGCTTCAATTTTGTATGGTTTTTGAGTTATATTGAAAATAAAAGTTAGCCGAAACCAGTCAAGGGCCATAACCTCGAAAACGGTTTGTCGCACAGTTTTCAACTATTTATATCAAATGTAGATCTCAATGAGAGGAACATTTTTCTCATATATTGTCTGCTTCAATTTTGTATGGTTTTTGAGTAATATTGAAAACAAAATATAGCCAAAACCTGTCAAGAGCAATAACTCCTAAACGGTTCATTGAACAATTTTTGACATAAAAGACCAAATGTAGGTCTCAATGAGAGGAGTATTTTTCCAGTTTATTGTTTGCTTCTATTCTTTACGGTTTTCGAGTTATAGGTCAAAAACCAATCAACCGGAACATGTCAAGGGCAATAACTCCTAAACGGTTCATTGAACAGTTTTGAACATATAAGACCAAATGTAGGTCTCAATAAGAGGAGTATTTTTCTAATTTATTGTCTGCTTCCATCTTTTACGGTTTTCGAGTTGTTATGATAACAAGATTCGAGGCCTAAGGTCGAGGTCATATCTGAACTTTGACCTTGAGATTTTCTTTAAGGTCATGTCACAGAACAACAAATGGTGAACAACCAAGGAGTTTTCGACTTACGGTTTGTGAGTTTTGGTGATAACCGGACTCATTGAAACATTCAAGGTATACCGCTCGCTTTCGCTCGACAAAAGTTTTTGGCCAAATTATGGCACAAAGTTGTCTCAAAAGCTCCTTAACATTTCTCACTTTTCAGTTTTTCTCTAAATTTTATAGTTTCTGAGTTGTTCTGATAACAAGGTTTACGGTGTTGGGGCAGATAACTCCGTAAAGAAAAAGTTTTCGGTGTCGCAGGGTGAACACCAAACAGGTCTTAAGAGTTCGATACTTGGTTTAAAAGATCAAAATGATATGTCGCGAAGTCTTTTTCACAGACTGTTTTGAAATGTGGCGGAAGAAAAAGAATAAGAATAATAATGAAAGGTCATTTGTTCAAAGAACAAATGTGAGGTCTTTCCCGGTATGGTAAATAAAGGGATTCTGTTGACGTTTTGTCTGTTCCTTATTACAAAATGTCACTAGCAGTCATGAAAATTAGTTATTTGAGTAAAGCAAGTCATCCCTATTCACACTTCATATGGTTGCTAAGTACGTTTGTGACCGTTGCTAGGGACAAATTGTCACTTCCGGTTGTAAAATCGTGTATTCCACCTAAATACTTCATCCTGATTCTAAATATATACGGTAACTAAGGACTTTTTATGATGGTTACCTTGTTGCTATGTTGTGACCTTGACCCATGACCTTTGACCTTGGGCTCAAATTGAAGCTCTTTTGATACTGATCACTTTAGCTACACATGTTTACCATATTATCTCTAACCGTTTTCAAGTTATTAGTCAAAAACCAATCAACCGGAACATGTCCAGGGCAATAACTCCTAAACGGTTCATTGAACAGTTTTGGACATAAAGACCAAATGTAGGTCTCAATCAGTCGAGTATTTTTCCAATTTATTGTCTGCTTCCATCTTTTACGGTTTTCGAGTTATTATGATAACAAGATTCGAGGCCTAAGGTTGAGGTCATATCTGAACTTTGACCTTGAGATTTTCTTTAAGGTCATGTCACAGAACAACAAATGGTGAACAGCCAAGGTGTTTCCGACTTCCAGTTTGTGAGTTTTAGTGATGACCGAAGTCATTGAAACATTCAAGGTATACCGCTCGCCTTCGCTCGACAAAATTTTTTGGCCAAATTATGGCACAAAGTTGTCTCAAAAGTTCCTTAACATTTCTCACTTTTCAGTTTTTCTCTAAATTTTATAGTTTCTGAGTTGTTCTGATAACAAGGTTTTCGGTGTTTGGGCAGATAACTCCGTAAAGAAAAAGTTTCCGGTGTCGCAGGGTGAACACCGAACAGTTCTTAAGAGTACGATACTTGGTTTAAAAGATCAAAATGAGATGTCGCGAAGTCTTTTTCACAGACTGTTTTGAAATGTGGCGGAAGAAAAAAAATAAGAATAATAATAATAATAATAATCAGAAGAAATACAGTAAGGTCTTCCCACTGTAGTGGGAAAGACCTTAATAATAATAATAATAATAATAATCAGAAGAAATACAGTAAGGTCTTCCCACTGGAAGTGGGAAAGACCTTAATTAAAAGGACATTTGTTCAGTAGAACAAATGCACAGGAAGGTCTTTCCCTCGTTATCGTTTCTATAGGAAAAACTGGCGTTAAACGTTAAACAAGAGGCCCCAGAGGGTGAAAATCTATCATTTTACATCGTAATATACCCGTATACCCCCCCCCCCCTCCGGGGGTTTCTATTCCATTGTTTCTAGAACGGTCTAATTACAAAATTGAAGAAAAAAAAAGGGCCCGGCCCCTCCACCCCAGGGCCAGCATGATTTATTGTTTTTGACATGCTGCCCCTGGGTGGAGAGTTGGGCCCTTTTTGGGTTCATAGTTTTATATGCAACTATGGTTATATAAAAACCGGGAACCAGTTTTTTTGTTTATTTGTTTGTTTGTTTACTTTTCTGTTTTTAACTATATGTTTGGTATTTTAATGACTTTTCTTGACTTGTAGGGGAAGAGAAAGAGATTTATGGTAAAAGGCAAAGAACAGAACTGGCTGGAGTCACGTGACATTGTTATATAATATCACGGAGATAGTTTTATTTTATCATTCTAGGGAGTTACGATGGTCTGAAAGGACATATATATGACATGATGCACGATCTGTAATCTCAGTGATTGTTTATTTCAGGACGACACGGATTAATATCAACGGACCATGCCGACAATTAATAAAAGACTTTTTTATTTTATTTTAGTGGAATTTTACACTGTAAAATAATTACACGAGGCACGTAGCAGACGATGGAATACACAAAAAAGTGACGTCGGAAATTGTTTCAATTTGTTATTGTTTCAGGTAAAATGCAGTTCGGACAGTTAGAACAACTTGTTGACACACGATTTACACGGTCATTCACTGACGATGGCTGAAACGGACATCACGACAGACGAAATTTACGTGGCTGGGGGGAGGGGTGGTCACGTGTTTCAATGTGGGATTTTAAGGATTTATTGACTCGTACACCTTACGGGGAGACATTTTTAGACTGAAATCGACATTCTAAAGCGAATGGCGAGGGTTTCAAACAGCTGGGATGCATCGTTTTTCGGGAAATTACGATTTTTACATAAAAAGTGGTGTTGGACTTGCACGACTGGTAACTTTTTATTGGTTGCGCCCAGCGATTTTCTACCTATCGACAATTCGAGGACATCGATCCCAGATGCAATCGGCGTCCATTTTATTGTACCATTTTGTGTGCCTTAGGAGGAGATGTGATAACAACGTTTTCATGGGGGGTCCCTGCCACGCCCTCATTTTTGACGGGGCGTGCTAACAGGGTGAATGGGAGAAAGCCCACGGGGTATCCATCACACCGCCAAATTTTCAGCTCGATCGGATAAGAAACTTTTTGGCAGCACTAAATTGAATTTTAGATCGGAAGAAAAGTAATAATAATATTAAAAGGACATTTGTTCAGTAGAACAAATGCACAGGAAGGTCTTTCCCTCGTTATCGTTTCTATAGGAAAAACTGGCGTTAAACGTTAAACAAGAGGCCCCAGAGGGTGAAAATCTATCATTTTACATCGTAATATACCCGTATACCCCCCCCCCCTTCCGGGGGTTTCTATTCCATTGTTTCTAGAACGGTCTAATTACAAAATTGAAGAAAAAAAAAGGGCCCGGCCCCTCCACCCCAGGGCCAGCATGATTTATTGTTTTTGACATGCTGCCCCTGGGTGGAGAGTTGGGCCCTTTTTGGGTTCATAGTTTTATATGCAACTATGGTTATATAAAAACCGGGAACCAGTTTTTTTGTTTATTTGTTTGTTTGTTTACTTTTCTGTTTTTAACTATATGTTTGGTATTTTAATGACTTTTCTTGACTTGTAGGGGAAGAGAAAGAGATTTATGGTAAAAGGCAAAGAACAGAACTGGCTGGAGTCACGTGACATTGTTATATAATATCACGGAGATAGTTTTATTTTATCATTCTAGGGAGTTACGATGGTCTGAAAGGACATATATATGACATGATGCACGATCTGTAATCTCAGTGATTGTTTATTTCAGGACGACACGGATTAATATCAACGGACCATGCCGACAATTAATAAAAGACTTTTTTATTTTATTTTAGTGGAATTTTACACTGTAAAATAATTACACGAGGCACGTAGCAGACGATGGAATACACAAAAAAGTGACGTCGGAAATTGTTTCAATTTGTTATTGTTTCAGGTAAAATGCAGTTCGGACAGTTAGAACAACTTGTTGACACACGATTTACACGGTCATTCACTGACGATGGCTGAAACGGACATCACGACAGACGAAATTTACGTGGCTGGGGGGAGGGGTGGTCACGTGTTTCAATGTGGGATTTTAAGGATTTATTGACTCGTACACCTTACGGGGAGACATTTTTAGACTGAAATCGACATTCTAAAGCGAATGGCGAGGGTTTCAAACAGCTGGGATGCATCGTTTTTCGGGAAATTACGATTTTTACATAAAAAGTGGTGTTGGACTTGCACGACTGGTAACTTTTTATTGGTTGCGCCCAGCGATTTTCTACCTATCGACAATTCGAGGACATCGATCCCAGATGCAATCGGCGTCCATTTTATTGTACCATTTTGTGTGCCTTAGGAGGAGATGTGATAACAACGTTTTCATGGGGGGTCCCTGCCACGCCCTCATTTTTGACGGGGCGTGCTAACAGGGTGAATGGGAGAAAGCCCACGGGGTATCCATCACACCGCCAAATTTTCAGCTCGATCGGATAAGAAACTTTTTGGCAGCACTAAATTGAATTTTAGATCGGAAGAAAAGTAATAATAATATTAAAAGGACATTTGTTCAGTAGAACAAATGCACAGGAAGGTCTTTCCCTCGTTATCGTTTCTATAGGAAAAACTGGCGTTAAACGTTAAACAAGAGGCCCCAGAGGGTGAAAATCTATCATTTTACATCGTAATATACCCGTATACCCCCCCCCCCCTTCCGGGGGTTTCTATTCCATTGTTTCTAGAACGGTCTAATTACAAAATTGAAGAAAAAAAAAGGGCCCGGCCCCTCCACCCCAGGGCCAGCATGATTTATTGTTTTTGACATGCTGCCCCTGGGTGGAGAGTTGGGCCCTTTTTGGGTTCATAGTTTTATATGCAACTATGGTTATATAAAAACCGGGAACCAGTTTTTTTGTTTATTTGTTTGTTTGTTTACTTTTCTGTTTTTAACTATATGTTTGGTATTTTAATGACTTTTCTTGACTTGTAGGGGAAGAGAAAGAGATTTATGGTAAAAGGCAAAGAACAGAACTGGCTGGAGTCACGTGACATTGTTATATAATATCACGGAGATAGTTTTATTTTATCATTCTAGGGAGTTACGATGGTCTGAAAGGACATATATATGACATGATGCACGATCTGTAATCTCAGTGATTGTTTATTTCAGGACGACACGGATTAATATCAACGGACCATGCCGACAATTAATAAAAGACTTTTTTATTTTATTTTAGTGGAATTTTACACTGTAAAATAATTACACGAGGCACGTAGCAGACGATGGAATACACAAAAAAGTGACGTCGGAAATTGTTTCAATTTGTTATTGTTTCAGGTAAAATGCAGTTCGGACAGTTAGAACAACTTGTTGACACACGATTTACACGGTCATTCACTGACGATGGCTGAAACGGACATCACGACAGACGAAATTTACGTGGCTGGGGGGAGGGGTGGTCACGTGTTTCAATGTGGGATTTTAAGGATTTATTGACTCGTACACCTTACGGGGAGACATTTTTAGACTGAAATCGACATTCTAAAGCGAATGGCGAGGGTTTCAAACAGCTGGGATGCATCGTTTTTCGGGAAATTACGATTTTTACATAAAAAGTGGTGTTGGACTTGCACGACTGGTAACTTTTTATTGGTTGCGCCCAGCGATTTTCTACCTATCGACAATTCGAGGACATCGATCCCAGATGCAATCGGCGTCCATTTTATTGTACCATTTTGTGTGCCTTAGGAGGAGATGTGATAACAACGTTTTCATGGGGGGTCCCTGCCACGCCCTCATTTTTGACGGGGCGTGCTAACAGGGTGAATGGGAGAAAGCCCACGGGGTATCCATCACACCGCCAAATTTTCAGCTCGATCGGATAAGAAACTTTTTGGCAGCACTAAATTGAATTTTAGATCGGAAGAAAAGTAATAATAATATTAAAAGGACATTTGTTCAGTAGAACAAATGCACAGGAAGGTCTTTCCCTCGTTATCGTTTCTATAGGAAAAACTGGCGTTAAACGTTAAACAAGAGGCCCCAGAGGGTGAAAATCTATCATTTTACATCGTAATATACCCGTATACCCCCCCCCCCCTTCCGGGGGTTTCTATTCCATTGTTTCTAGAACGGTCTAATTACAAAATTGAAGAAAAAAAAAGGGCCCGGCCCCTCCACCCCAGGGCCAGCATGATTTATTGTTTTTGACATGCTGCCCCTGGGTGGAGAGTTGGGCCCTTTTTGGGTTCATAGTTTTATATGCAACTATGGTTATATAAAAACCGGGAACCAGTTTTTTTGTTTATTTGTTTGTTTGTTTACTTTTCTGTTTTTAACTATATGTTTGGTATTTTAATGACTTTTCTTGACTTGTAGGGGAAGAGAAAGAGATTTATGGTAAAAGGCAAAGAACAGAACTGGCTGGAGTCACGTGACATTGTTATATAATATCACGGAGATAGTTTTATTTTATCATTCTAGGGAGTTACGATGGTCTGAAAGGACATATATATGACATGATGCACGATCTGTAATCTCAGTGATTGTTTATTTCAGGACGACACGGATTAATATCAACGGACCATGCCGACAATTAATAAAAGACTTTTTTATTTTATTTTAGTGGAATTTTACACTGTAAAATAATTACACGAGGCACGTAGCAGACGATGGAATACACAAAAAAGTGACGTCGGAAATTGTTTCAATT
The DNA here is from genome assembly GCA_944474755.1 of Limnoperna fortunei. Taxonomy (NCBI): domain Eukaryota; kingdom Metazoa; phylum Mollusca; class Bivalvia; order Mytilida; family Modiolidae; genus Limnoperna; species Limnoperna fortunei. The sequence continues at coordinate 21,260 of CALYDG010000233.1, read as the reverse complement.
TGTTATTGTTTCAGGTAAAATGCAGTTCGGACAGTTAGAACAACTTGTTGACACACGATTTACACGGTCATTCACTGACGATGGCTGAAACGGACATCACGACAGACGAAATTTACGTGGCTGGGGGGAGGGGTGGTCACGTGTTTCAATGTGGGATTTTAAGGATTTATTGACTCGTACACCTTACGGGGAGACATTTTTAGACTGAAATCGACATTCTAAAGCGAATGGCGAGGGTTTCAAACAGCTGGGATGCATCGTTTTTCGGGAAATTACGATTTTTACATAAAAAGTGGTGTTGGACTTGCACGACTGGTAACTTTTTATTGGTTGCGCCCAGCGATTTTCTACCTATCGACAATTCGAGGACATCGATCCCAGATGCAATCGGCGTCCATTTTATTGTACCATTTTGTGTGCCTTAGGAGGAGATGTGATAACAACGTTTTCATGGGGGGTCCCTGCCACGCCCTCATTTTTGACGGGGCGTGCTAACAGGGTGAATGGGAGAAAGCCCACGGGGTATCCATCACACCGCCAAATTTTCAGCTCGATCGGATAAGAAACTTTTTGGCAGCACTAAATTGAATTTTAGATCGGAAGAAAAGTAATAATAATATTAAAAGGACATTTGTTCAGTAGAACAAATGCACAGGAAGGTCTTTCCCTCGTTATCGTTTCTATAGGAAAAACTGGCGTTAAACGTTAAACAAGAGGCCCCAGAGGGTGAAAATCTATCATTTTACATCGTAATATACCCGTATACCCCCCCCCCCCCTCCGGGGGTTTCTATTCCATTGTTTCTAGAACGGTCTAATTACAAAATTGAAGAAAAAAAAAGGGCCCGGCCCCTCCACCCCAGGGCCAGCATGATTTATTGTTTTTGACATGCTGCCCCTGGGTGGAGAGTTGGGCCCTTTTTGGGTTCATAGTTTTATATGCAACTATGGTTATATAAAAACCGGGAACCAGTTTTTTTGTTTATTTGTTTGTTTGTTTACTTTTCTGTTTTTAACTATATGTTTGGTATTTTAATGACTTTTCTTGACTTGTAGGGGAAGAGAAAGAGATTTATGGTAAAAGGCAAAGAACAGAACTGGCTGGAGTCACGTGACATTGTTATATAATATCACGGAGATAGTTTTATTTTATCATTCTAGGGAGTTACGATGGTCTGAAAGGACATATATATGACATGATGCACGATCTGTAATCTCAGTGATTGTTTATTTCAGGACGACACGGATTAATATCAACGGACCATGCCGACAATTAATAAAAGACTTTTTTATTTTATTTTAGTGGAATTTTACACTGTAAAATAATTACACGAGGCACGTAGCAGACGATGGAATACACAAAAAAGTGACGTCGGAAATTGTTTCAATTTGTTATTGTTTCAGGTAAAATGCAGTTCGGACAGTTAGAACAACTTGTTGACACACGATTTACACGGTCATTCACTGACGATGGCTGAAACGGACATCACGACAGACGAAATTTACGTGGCTGGGGGGAGGGGTGGTCACGTGTTTCAATGTGGGATTTTAAGGATTTATTGACTCGTACACCTTACGGGGAGACATTTTTAGACTGAAATCGACATTCTAAAGCGAATGGCGAGGGTTTCAAACAGCTGGGATGCATCGTTTTTCGGGAAATTACGATTTTTACATAAAAAGTGGTGTTGGACTTGCACGACTGGTAACTTTTTATTGGTTGCGCCCAGCGATTTTCTACCTATCGACAATTCGAGGACATCGATCCCAGATGCAATCGGCGTCCATTTTATTGTACCATTTTGTGTGCCTTAGGAGGAGATGTGATAACAACGTTTTCATGGGGGGTCCCTGCCACGCCCTCATTTTTGACGGGGCGTGCTAACAGGGTGAATGGGAGAAAGCCCACGGGGTATCCATCACACCGCCAAATTTTCAGCTCGATCGGATAAGAAACTTTTTGGCAGCACTAAATTGAATTTTAGATCGGAAGAAAAGTAATAATAATATTAAAAGGACATTTGTTCAGTAGAACAAATGCACAGGAAGGTCTTTCCCTCGTTATCGTTTCTATAGGAAAAACTGGCGTTAAACGTTAAACAAGAGGCCCCAGTGGGTGAAAATCTATCATTTTAAATCGTAATATACCCGTATACCCCCCCCCCCCCTCCGGGGGTTTCTATTCCATTGTTTCTAGAACGGTCTAATTACAAAATTGAAGAAAAAAAAAGGGCCCGGCCCCTCCACCCCAGGGCCAGCATGATTTATTGTTTTTGACATGCTGCCCCTGGGTGGAGAGTTGGGCCCTTTTTGGGTTCATAGTTTTATATGCAACTATGGTTATATAAAAACCGGGAACCAGTTTTTTTGTTTATTTGTTTGTTTGTTTACTTTTCTGTTTTTAACTATATGTTTGGTATTTTAATGACTTTTCTTGACTTGTAGGGGAAGAGAAAGAGATTTATGGTAAAAGGCAAAGAACAGAACTGGCTGGAGTCACGTGACATTGTTATATAATATCACGGAGATAGTTTTATTTTATCATTCTAGGGAGTTACGATGGTCTGAAAGGACATATATATGACATGATGCACGATCTGTAATCTCAGTGATTGTTTATTTCAGGACGACACGGATTAATATCAACGGACCATGCCGACAATTAATAAAAGACTTTTTTATTTTATTTTAGTGGAATTTTACACTGTAAAATAATTACACGAGGCACGTAGCAGACGATGGAATACACAAAAAAGTGACGTCGGAAATTGTTTCAATTTGTTATTGTTTCAGGTAAAATGCAGTTCGGACAGTTAGAACAACTTGTTGACACACGATTTACACGGTCATTCACTGACGATGGCTGAAACGGACATCACGACAGACGAAATTTACGTGGCTGGGGGGAGGGGTGGTCACGTGTTTCAATGTGGGATTTTAAGGATTTATTGACTCGTACACCTTACGGGGAGACATTTTTAGACTGAAATCGACATTCTAAAGCGAATGGCGAGGGTTTCAAACAGCTGGGATGCATCGTTTTTCGGGAAATTACGATTTTTACATAAAAAGTGGTGTTGGACTTGCACGACTGGTAACTTTTTATTGGTTGCGCCCAGCGATTTTCTACCTATCGACAATTCGAGGACATCGATCCCAGATGCAATCGGCGTCCATTTTATTGTACCATTTTGTGTGCCTTAGGAGGAGATGTGATAACAACGTTTTCATGGGGGGTCCCTGCCACGCCCTCATTTTTGACGGGGCGTGCTAACAGGGTGAATGGGAGAAAGCCCACGGGGTATCCATCACACCGCCAAATTTTCAGCTCGATCGGATAAGAAACTTTTTGGCAGCACTAAATTGAATTTTAGATCGGAAGAAAAGTAATAATAATATTAAAAGGACATTTGTTCAGTAGAACAAATGCACAGGAAGGTCTTTCCCTCGTTATCGTTTCTATAGGAAAAACTGGCGTTAAACGTTAAACAAGAGGCCCCAGAGGGTGAAAATCTATCATTTTACATCGTAATATACCCGTATACCCCCCCCCCCCCTCCGGGGGTTTCTATTCCATTGTTTCTAGAACGGTCTAATTACAAAATTGAAGAAAAAAAAAGGGCCCGGCCCCTCCACCCCAGGGCCAGCATGATTTATTGTTTTTGACATGCTGCCCCTGGGTGGAGAGTTGGGCCCTTTTTGGGTTCATAGTTTTATATGCAACTATGGTTATATAAAAACCGGGAACCAGTTTTTTTGTTTATTTGTTTGTTTGTTTACTTTTCTGTTTTTAACTATATGTTTGGTATTTTAATGACTTTTCTTGACTTGTAGGGGAAGAGAAAGAGATTTATGGTAAAAGGCAAAGAACAGAACTGGCTGGAGTCACGTGACATTGTTATATAATATCACGGAGATAGTTTTATTTTATCATTCTAGGGAGTTACGATGGTCTGAAAGGACATATATATGACATGATGCACGATCTGTAATCTCAGTGATTGTTTATTTCAGGACGACACGGATTAATATCAACGGACCATGCCGACAATTAATAAAAGACTTTTTTATTTTATTTTAGTGGAATTTTACACTGTAAAATAATTACACGAGGCACGTAGCAGACGATGGAATACACAAAAAAGTGACGTCGGAAATTGTTTCAATTTGTTATTGTTTCAGGTAAAATGCAGTTCGGACAGTTAGAACAACTTGTTGACACACGATTTACACGGTCATTCACTGACGATGGCTGAAACGGACATCACGACAGACGAAATTTACGTGGCTGGGGGGAGGGGTGGTCACGTGTTTCAATGTGGGATTTTAAGGATTTATTGACTCGTACACCTTACGGGGAGACATTTTTAGACTGAAATCGACATTCTAAAGCGAATGGCGAGGGTTTCAAACAGCTGGGATGCATCGTTTTTCGGGAAATTACGATTTTTACATAAAAAGTGGTGTTGGACTTGCACGACTGGTAACTTTTTATTGGTTGCGCCCAGCGATTTTCTACCTATCGACAATTCGAGGACATCGATCCCAGATGCAATCGGCGTCCATTTTATTGTACCATTTTGTGTGCCTTAGGAGGAGATGTGATAACAACGTTTTCATGGGGGGTCCCTGCCACGCCCTCATTTTTGACGGGGCGTGCTAACAGGGTGAATGGGAGAAAGCCCACGGGGTATCCATCACACCGCCAAATTTTCAGCTCGATCGGATAAGAAACTTTTTGGCAGCACTAAATTGAATTTTAGATCGGAAGAAAAGTAATAATAATATTAAAAGGACATTTGTTCAGTAGAACAAATGCACAGGAAGGTCTTTCCCTCGTTATCGTTTCTATAGGAAAAACTGGCGTTAAACGTTAAACAAGAGGCCCCAGAGGGTGAAAATCTATCATTTTACATCGTAATATACCCGTATACCCCCCCCCCCCTCCGGGGGTTTCTATTCCATTGTTTCTAGAACGGTCTAATTACAAAATTGAAGAAAAAAAAAGGGCCCGGCCCCTCCACCCCAGGGCCAGCATGATTTATTGTTTTTGACATGCTGCCCCTGGGTGGAGAGTTGGGCCCTTTTTGGGTTCATAGTTTTATATGCAACTATGGTTATATAAAAACCGGGAACCAGTTTTTTTGTTTATTTGTTTGTTTGTTTACTTTTCTGTTTTTAACTATATGTTTGGTATTTTAATGACTTTTCTTGACTTGTAGGGGAAGAGAAAGAGATTTATGGTAAAAGGCAAAGAACAGAACTGGCTGGAGTCACGTGACATTGTTATATAATATCACGGAGATAGTTTTATTTTATCATTCTAGGGAGTTACGATGGTCTGAAAGGACATATATATGACATGATGCACGATCTGTAATCTCAGTGATTGTTTATTTCAGGACGACACGGATTAATATCAACGGACCATGCCGACAATTAATAAAAGACTTTTTTATTTTATTTTAGTGGAATTTTACACTGTAAAATAATTACACGAGGCACGTAGCAGACGATGGAATACACAAAAAAGTGACGTCGGAAATTGTTTCAATTTGTTATTGTTTCAGGTAAAATGCAGTTCGGACAGTTAGAACAACTTGTTGACACACGATTTACACGGTCATTCACTGACGATGGCTGAAACGGACATCACGACAGACGAAATTTACGTGGCTGGGGGGAGGGGTGGTCACGTGTTTCAATGTGGGATTTTAAGGATTTATTGACTCGTACACCTTACGGGGAGACATTTTTAGACTGAAATCGACATTCTAAAGCGAATGGCGAGGGTTTCAAACAGCTGGGATGCATCGTTTTTCGGGAAATTACGATTTTTACATAAAAAGTGGTGTTGGACTTGCACGACTGGTAACTTTTTATTGGTTGCGCCCAGCGATTTTCTACCTATCGACAATTCGAGGACATCGATCCCAGATGCAATCGGCGTCCATTTTATTGTACCATTTTGTGTGCCTTAGGAGGAGATGTGATAACAACGTTTTCATGGGGGGTCCCTGCCACGCCCTCATTTTTGACGGGGCGTGCTAACAGGGTGAATGGGAGAAAGCCCACGGGGTATCCATCACACCGCCAAATTTTCAGCTCGATCGGATAAGAAACTTTTTGGCAGCACTAAATTGAATTTTAGATCGGAAGAAAAGTAATAATAATATTAAAAGGACATTTGTTCAGTAGAACAAATGCACAGGAAGGTCTTTCCCTCGTTATCGTTTCTATAGGAAAAACTGGCGTTAAACGTTAAACAAGAGGCCCCAGAGGGTGAAAATCTATCATTTTACATCGTAATATACCCGTATACCCCCCCCCCCCTCCGGGGGTTTCTATTCCATTGTTTCTAGAACGGTCTAATTACAAAATTGAAGAAAAAAAAAGGGCCCGGCCCCTCCACCCCAGGGCCAGCATGATTTATTGTTTTTGACATGCTGCCCCTGGGTGGAGAGTTGGGCCCTTTTTGGGTTCATAGTTTTATATGCAACTATGGTTATATAAAAACCGGGAACCAGTTTTTTTGTTTATTTGTTTGTTTGTTTACTTTTCTGTTTTTAACTATATGTTTGGTATTTTAATGACTTTTCTTGACTTGTAGGGGAAGAGAAAGAGATTTATGGTAAAAGGCAAAGAACAGAACTGGCTGGAGTCACGTGACATTGTTATATAATATCACGGAGATAGTTTTATTTTATCATTCTAGGGAGTTACGATGGTCTGAAAGGACATATATATGACATGATGCACGATCTGTAATCTCAGTGATTGTTTATTTCAGGACGACACGGATTAATATCAACGGACCATGCCGACAATTAATAAAAGACTTTTTTATTTTATTTTAGTGGAATTTTACACTGTAAAATAATTACACGAGGCACGTAGCAGACGATGGAATACACAAAAAAGTGACGTCGGAAATTGTTTCAATTTGTTATTGTTTCAGGTAAAATGCAGTTCGGACAGTTAGAACAACTTGTTGACACACGATTTACACGGTCATTCACTGACGATGGCTGAAACGGACATCACGACAGACGAAATTTACGTGGCTGGGGGGAGGGGTGGTCACGTGTTTCAATGTGGGATTTTAAGGATTTATTGACTCGTACACCTTACGGGGAGACATTTTTAGACTGAAATCGACATTCTAAAGCGAATGGCGAGGGTTTCAAACAGCTGGGATGCATCGTTTTTCGGGAAATTACGATTTTTACATAAAAAGTGGTGTTGGACTTGCACGACTGGTAACTTTTTATTGGTTGCGCCCAGCGATTTTCTACCTATCGACAATTCGAGGACATCGATCCCAGATGCAATCGGCGTCCATTTTATTGTACCATTTTGTGTGCCTTAGGAGGAGATGTGATAACAACGTTTTCATGGGGGGTCCCTGCCACGCCCTCATTTTTGACGGGGCGTGCTAACAGGGTGAATGGGAGAAAGCCCACGGGGTATCCATCACACCGCCAAATTTTCAGCTCGATCGGATAAGAAACTTTTTGGCAGCACTAAATTGAATTTTAGATCGGAAGAAAAGTAATAATAATATTAAAAGGACATTTGTTCAGTAGAACAAATGCACAGGAAGGTCTTTCCCTCGTTATCGTTTCTATAGGAAAAACTGGCGTTAAACGTTAAACAAGAGGCCCCAGAGGGTGAAAATCTATCATTTTACATCGTAATATACCCGTATACCCCCCCCCCCCTTCCGGGGGTTTCTATTCCATTGTTTCTAGAACGGTCTAATTACAAAATTGAAGAAAAAAAAAGGGCCCGGCCCCTCCACCCCAGGGCCAGCATGATTTATTGTTTTTGACATGCTGCCCCTGGGTGGAGAGTTGGGCCCTTTTTGGGTTCATAGTTTTATATGCAACTATGGTTATATAAAAACCGGGAACCAGTTTTTTTGTTTATTTGTTTGTTTGTTTACTTTTCTGTTTTTAACTATATGTTTGGTATTTTAATGACTTTTCTTGACTTGTAGGGGAAGAGAAAGAGATTTATGGTAAAAGGCAAAGAACAGAACTGGCTGGAGTCACGTGACATTGTTATATAATATCACGGAGATAGTTTTATTTTATCATTCTAGGGAGTTACGATGGTCTGAAAGGACATATATATGACATGATGCACGATCTGTAATCTCAGTGATTGTTTATTTCAGGACGACACGGATTAATATCAACGGACCATGCCGACAATTAATAAAAGACTTTTTTATTTTATTTTAGTGGAATTTTACACTGTAAAATAATTACACGAGGCACGTAGCAGACGATGGAATACACAAAAAAGTGACGTCGGAAATTGTTTCAATTTGTTATTGTTTCAGGTAAAATGCAGTTCGGACAGTTAGAACAACTTGTTGACACACGATTTACACGGTCATTCACTGACGATGGCTGAAACGGACATCACGACAGACGAAATTTACGTGGCTGGGGGGAGGGGTGGTCACGTGTTTCAATGTGGGATTTTAAGGATTTATTGACTCGTACACCTTACGGGGAGACATTTTTAGACTGAAATCGACATTCTAAAGCGAATGGCGAGGGTTTCAAACAGCTGGGATGCATCGTTTTTCGGGAAATTACGATTTTTACATAAAAAGTGGTGTTGGACTTGCACGACTGGTAACTTTTTATTGGTTGCGCCCAGCGATTTTCTACCTATCGACAATTCGAGGACATCGATCCCAGATGCAATCGGCGTCCATTTTATTGTACCATTTTGTGTGCCTTAGGAGGAGATGTGATAACAACGTTTTCATGGGGGGTCCCTGCCACGCCCTCATTTTTGACGGGGCGTGCTAACAGGGTGAATGGGAGAAAGCCCACGGGGTATCCATCACACCGCCAAATTTTCAGCTCGATCGGATAAGAAACTTTTTGGCAGCACTAAATTGAATTTTAGATCGGAAGAAAAGTAATAATAATATTAAAAGGACATTTGTTCAGTAGAACAAATGCACAGGAAGGTCTTTCCCTCGTTATCGTTTCTATAGGAAAAACTGGCGTTAAACGTTAAACAAGAGGCCCCAGAGGGTGAAAATCTATCATTTTACATCGTAATATACCCGTATACCCCCCCCCCCCCTCCGGGGGTTTCTATTCCATTGTTTCTAGAACGGTCTAATTACAAAATTGAAGAAAAAAAAAGGGCCCGGCCCCTCCACCCCAGGGCCAGCATGATTTATTGTTTTTGACATGCTGCCCCTGGGTGGAGAGTTGGGCCCTTTTTGGGTTCATAGTTTTATATGCAACTATGGTTATATAAAAACCGGGAACCAGTTTTTTTGTTTATTTGTTTGTTTGTTTACTTTTCTGTTTTTAACTATATGTTTGGTATTTTAATGACTTTTCTTGACTTGTAGGGGAAGAGAAAGAGATTTATGGTAAAAGGCAAAGAACAGAACTGGCTGGAGTCACGTGACATTGTTATATAATATCACGGAGATAGTTTTATTTTATCATTCTAGGGAGTTACGATGGTCTGAAAGGACATATATATGACATGATGCACGATCTGTAATCTCAGTGATTGTTTATTTCAGGACGACACGGATTAATATCAACGGACCATGCCGACAATTAATAAAAGACTTTTTTATTTTATTTTAGTGGAATTTTACACTGTAAAATAATTACACGAGGCACGTAGCAGACGATGGAATACACAAAAAAGTGACGTCGGAAATTGTTTCAATTTGTTATTGTTTCAGGTAAAATGCAGTTCGGACAGTTAGAACAACTTGTTGACACACGATTTACACGGTCATTCACTGACGATGGCTGAAACGGACATCACGACAGACGAAATTTACGTGGCTGGGGGGAGGGGTGGTCACGTGTTTCAATGTGGGATTTTAAGGATTTATTGACTCGTACACCTTACGGGGAGACATTTTTAGACTGAAATCGACATTCTAAAGCGAATGGCGAGGGTTTCAAACAGCTGGGATGCATCGTTTTTCGGGAAATTACGATTTTTACATAAAAAGTGGTGTTGGACTTGCACGACTGGTAACTTTTTATTGGTTGCGCCCAGCGATTTTCTACCTATCGACAATTCGAGGACATCGATCCCAGATGCAATCGGCGTCCATTTTATTGTACCATTTTGTGTGCCTTAGGAGGAGATGTGATAACAACGTTTTCATGGGGGGTCCCTGCCACGCCCTCATTTTTGACGGGGCGTGCTAACAGGGTGAATGGGAGAAAGCCCACGGGGTATCCATCACACCGCCAAATTTTCAGCTCGATCGGATAAGAAACTTTTTGGCAGCACTAAATTGAATTTTAGATCGGAAGAAAAGTAATAATAATATTAAAAGGACATTTGTTCAGTAGAACAAATGCACAGGAAGGTCTTTCCCTCGTTATCGTTTCTATAGGAAAAACTGGCGTTAAACGTTAAACAAGAGGCCCCAGAGGGTGAAAATCTATCATTTTACATCGTAATATACCCGTATACCCCCCCCCCCCTCCGGGGGTTTCTATTCCATTGTTTCTAGAACGGTCTAATTACAAAATTGAAGAAAAAAAAAGGGCCCGGCCCCTCCACCCCAGGGCCAGCATGATTTATTGTTTTTGACATGCTGCCCCTGGGTGGAGAGTTGGGCCCTTTTTGGGTTCATAGTTTTATATGCAACTATGGTTATATAAAAACCGGGAACCAGTTTTTTTGTTTATTTGTTTGTTTGTTTACTTTTCTGTTTTTAACTATATGTTTGGTATTTTAATGACTTTTCTTGACTTGTAGGGGAAGAGAAAGAGATTTATGGTAAAAGGCAAAGAACAGAACTGGCTGGAGTCACGTGACATTGTTATATAATATCACGGAGATAGTTTTATTTTATCATTCTAGGGAGTTACGATGGTCTGAAAGGACATATATATGACATGATGCACGATCTGTAATCTCAGTGATTGTTTATTTCAGGACGACACGGATTAATATCAACGGACCATGCCGACAATTAATAAAAGACTTTTTTATTTTATTTTAGTGGAATTTTACACTGTAAAATAATTACACGAGGCACGTAGCAGACGATGGAATACACAAAAAAGTGACGTCGGAAATTGTTTCAATTTGTTATTGTTTCAGGTAAAATGCAGTTCGGACAGTTAGAACAACTTGTTGACACACGATTTACACGGTCATTCACTGACGATGGCTGAAACGGACATCACGACAGACGAAATTTACGTGGCTGGGGGGAGGGGTGGTCACGTGTTTCAATGTGGGATTTTAAGGATTTATTGACTCGTACACCTTACGGGGAGACATTTTTAGACTGAAATCGACATTCTAAAGCGAATGGCGAGGGTTTCAAACAGCTGGGATGCATCGTTTTTCGGGAAATTACGATTTTTACATAAAAAGTGGTGTTGGACTTGCACGACTGGTAACTTTTTATTGGTTGCGCCCAGCGATTTTCTACCTATCGACAATTCGAGGACATCGATCCCAGATGCAATCGGCGTCCATTTTATTGTACCATTTTGTGTGCCTTAGGAGGAGATGTGATAACAACGTTTTCATGGGGGGTCCCTGCCACGCCCTCATTTTTGACGGGGCGTGCTAACAGGGTGAATGGGAGAAAGCCCACGGGGTATCCATCACACCGCCAAATTTTCAGCTCGATCGGATAAGAAACTTTTTGGCAGCACTAAATTGAATTTTAGATCGGAAGAAAAGTAATAATAATATTAAAAGGACATTTGTTCAGTAGAACAAATGCACAGGAAGGTCTTTCCCTCGTTATCGTTTCTATAGGAAAAACTGGCGTTAAACGTTAAACAAGAGGCCCCAGAGGGTGAAAATCTATCATTTTACATCGTAATATACCCGTATACCCCCCCCCCCCCTTCCGGGGGTTTCTATTCCATTGTTTCTAGAACGGTCTAATTACAAAATTGAAGAAAAAAAAAGGGCCCGGCCCCTCCACCCCAGGGCCAGCATGATTTATTGTTTTTGACATGCTGCCCCTGGGTGGAGAGTTGGGCCCTTTTTGGGTTCATAGTTTTATATGCAACTATGGTTATATAAAAACCGGGAACCAGTTTTTTTGTTTATTTGTTTGTTTGTTTACTTTTCTGTTTTTAACTATATGTTTGGTATTTTAATGACTTTTCTTGACTTGTAGGGGAAGAGAAAGAGATTTATGGTAAAAGGCAAAGAACAGAACTGGCTGGAGTCACGTGACATTGTTATATAATATCACGGAGATAGTTTTATTTTATCATTCTAGGGAGTTACGATGGTCTGAAAGGACATATATATGACATGATGCACGATCTGTAATCTCAGTGATTGTTTATTTCAGGACGACACGGATTAATATCAACGGACCATGCCGACAATTAATAAAAGACTTTTTTATTTTATTTTAGTGGAATTTTACACTGTAAAATAATTACACGAGGCACGTAGCAGACGATGGAATACACAAAAAAGTGACGTCGGAAATTGTTTCAATTTGTTATTGTTTCAGGTAAAATGCAGTTCGGACAGTTAGAACAACTTGTTGACACACGATTTACACGGTCATTCACTGACGATGGCTGAAACGGACATCACGACAGACGAAATTTACGTGGCTGGGGGGAGGGGTGGTCACGTGTTTCAATGTGGGATTTTAAGGATTTATTGACTCGTACACCTTACGGGGAGACATTTTTAGACTGAAATCGACATTCTAAAGCGAATGGCGAGGGTTTCAAACAGCTGGGATGCATCGTTTTTCGGGAAATTACGATTTTTACATAAAAAGTGGTGTTGGACTTGCACGACTGGTAACTTTTTATTGGTTGCGCCCAGCGATTTTCTACCTATCGACAATTCGAGGACATCGATCCCAGATGCAATCGGCGTCCATTTTATTGTACCATTTTGTGTGCCTTAGGAGGAGATGTGATAACAACGTTTTCATGGGGGGTCCCTGCCACGCCCTCATTTTTGACGGGGCGTGCTAACAGGGTGAATGGGAGAAAGCCCACGGGGTATCCATCACACCGCCAAATTTTCAGCTCGATCGGATAAGAAACTTTTTGGCAGCACTAAATTGAATTTTAGATCGGAAGAAAAGTAATAATAATATTAAAAGGACATTTGTTCAGTAGAACAAATGCACAGGAAGGTCTTTCCCTCGTTATCGTTTCTATAGGAAAAACTGGCGTTAAACGTTAAACAAGAGGCCCCAGAGGGTGAAAATCTATCATTTTACATCGTAATATACCCGTATACCCCCCCCCCCCCTCCGGGGGTTTCTATTCCATTGTTTCTAGAACGGTCTAATTACAAAATTGAAGAAAAAAAAAGGGCCCGGCCCCTCCACCCCAGGGCCAGCATGATTTATTGTTTTTGACATGCTGCCCCTGGGTGGAGAGTTGGGCCCTTTTTGGGTTCATAGTTTTATATGCAACTATGGTTATATAAAAACCGGGAACCAGTTTTTTTGTTTATTTGTTTGTTTGTTTACTTTTCTGTTTTTAACTATATGTTTGGTATTTTAATGACTTTTCTTGACTTGTAGGGGAAGAGAAAGAGATTTATGGTAAAAGGCAAAGAACAGAACTGGCTGGAGTCACGTGACATTGTTATATAATATCACGGAGATAGTTTTATTTTATCATTCTAGGGAGTTACGATGGTCTGAAAGGACATATATATGACATGATGCACGATCTGTAATCTCAGTGATTGTTTATTTCAGGACGACACGGATTAATATCAACGGACCATGCCGACAATTAATAAAAGACTTTTTTATTTTATTTTAGTGGAATTTTACACTGTAAAATAATTACACGAGGCACGTAGCAGACGATGGAATACACAAAAAAGTGACGTCGGAAATTGTTTCAATTTGTTATTGTTTCAGGTAAAATGCAGTTCGGACAGTTAGAACAACTTGTTGACACACGATTTACACGGTCATTCACTGACGATGGCTGAAACGGACATCACGACAGACGAAATTTACGTGGCTGGGGGGAGGGGTGGTCACGTGTTTCAATGTGGGATTTTAAGGATTTATTGACTCGTACACCTTACGGGGAGACATTTTTAGACTGAAATCGACATTCTAAAGCGAATGGCGAGGGTTTCAAACAGCTGGGATGCATCGTTTTTCGGGAAATTACGATTTTTACATAAAAAGTGGTGTTGGACTTGCACGACTGGTAACTTTTTATTGGTTGCGCCCAGCGATTTTCTACCTATCGACAATTCGAGGACATCGATCCCAGATGCAATCGGCGTCCATTTTATTGTACCATTTTGTGTGCCTTAGGAGGAGATGTGATAACAACGTTTTCATGGGGGGTCCCTGCCACGCCCTCATTTTTGACGGGGCGTGCTAACAGGGTGAATGGGAGAAAGCCCACGGGGTATCCATCACACCGCCAAATTTTCAGCTCGATCGGATAAGAAACTTTTTGGCAGCACTAAATTGAATTTTAGATCGGAAGAAAAGTAATAATAATATTAAAAGGACATTTGTTCAGTAGAACAAATGCACAGGAAGGTCTTTCCCTCGTTATCGTTTCTATAGGAAAAACTGGCGTTAAACGTTAAACAAGAGGCCCCAGAGGGTGAAAATCTATCATTTTACATCGTAATATACCCGTATACCCCCCCCCCCCTCCGGGGGTTTCTATTCCATTGTTTCTAGAACGGTCTAATTACAAAATTGAAGAAAAAAAAAGGGCCCGGCCCCTCCACCCCAGGGCCAGCATGATTTATTGTTTTTGACATGCTGCCCCTGGGTGGAGAGTTGGGCCCTTTTTGGGTTCATAGTTTTATATGCAACTATGGTTATATAAAAACCGGGAACCAGTTTTTTTGTTTATTTGTTTGTTTGTTTACTTTTCTGTTTTTAACTATATGTTTGGTATTTTAATGACTTTTCTTGACTTGTAGGGGAAGAGAAAGAGATTTATGGTAAAAGGCAAAGAACAGAACTGGCTGGAGTCACGTGACATTGTTATATAATATCACGGAGATAGTTTTATTTTATCATTCTAGGGAGTTACGATGGTCTGAAAGGACATATATATGACATGATGCACGATCTGTAATCTCAGTGATTGTTTATTTCAGGACGACACGGATTAATATCAACGGACCATGCCGACAATTAATAAAAGACTTTTTTATTTTATTTTAGTGGAATTTTACACTGTAAAATAATTACACGAGGCACGTAGCAGACGATGGAATACACAAAAAAGTGACGTCGGAAATTGTTTCAATTTGTTATTGTTTCAGGTAAAATGCAGTTCGGACAGTTAGAACAACTTGTTGACACACGATTTACACGGTCATTCACTGACGATGGCTGAAACGGACATCACGACAGACGAAATTTACGTGGCTGGGGGGAGGGGTGGTCACGTGTTTCAATGTGGGATTTTAAGGATTTATTGACTCGTACACCTTACGGGGAGACATTTTTAGACTGAAATCGACATTCTAAAGCGAATGGCGAGGGTTTCAAACAGCTGGGATGCATCGTTTTTCGGGAAATTACGATTTTTACATAAAAAGTGGTGTTGGACTTGCACGACTGGTAACTTTTTATTGGTTGCGCCCAGCGATTTTCTACCTATCGACAATTCGAGGACATCGATCCCAGATGCAATCGGCGTCCATTTTATTGTACCATTTTGTGTGCCTTAGGAGGAGATGTGATAACAACGTTTTCATGGGGGGTCCCTGCCACGCCCTCATTTTTGACGGGGCGTGCTAACAGGGTGAATGGGAGAAAGCCCACGGGGTATCCATCACACCGCCAAATTTTCAGCTCGATCGGATAAGAAACTTTTTGGCAGCACTAAATTGAATTTTAGATCGGAAGAAAAGTAATAATAATATTAAAAGGACATTTGTTCAGTAGAACAAATGCACAGGAAGGTCTTTCCCTCGTTATCGTTTCTATAGGAAAAACTGGCGTTAAACGTTAAACAAGAGGCCCCAGAGGGTGAAAATCTATCATTTTACATCGTAATATACCCGTATACCCCCCCCCCCTCCGGGGGTTTCTATTCCATTGTTTCTAGAACGGTCTAATTACAAAATTGAAGAAAAAAAAAGGGCCCGGCCCCTCCACCCCAGGGCCAGCATGATTTATTGTTTTTGACATGCTGCCCCTGGGTGGAGAGTTGGGCCCTTTTTGGGTTCATAGTTTTATATGCAACTATGGTTATATAAAAACCGGGAACCAGTTTTTTTGTTTATTTGTTTGTTTGTTTACTTTTCTGTTTTTAACTATATGTTTGGTATTTTAATGACTTTTCTTGACTTGTAGGGGAAGAGAAAGAGATTTATGGTAAAAGGCAAAGAACAGAACTGGCTGGAGTCACGTGACATTGTTATATAATATCACGGAGATAGTTTTATTTTATCATTCTAGGGAGTTACGATGGTCTGAAAGGACATATATATGACATGATGCACGATCTGTAATCTCAGTGATTGTTTATTTCAGGACGACACGGATTAATATCAACGGACCATGCCGACAATTAATAAAAGACTTTTTTATTTTATTTTAGTGGAATTTTACACTGTAAAATAATTACACGAGGCACGTAGCAGACGATGGAATACACAAAAAAGTGACGTCGGAAATTGTTTCAATTTGTTATTGTTTCAGGTAAAATGCAGTTCGGACAGTTAGAACAACTTGTTGACACACGATTTACACGGTCATTCACTGACGATGGCTGAAACGGACATCACGACAGACGAAATTTACGTGGCTGGGGGGAGGGGTGGTCACGTGTTTCAATGTGGGATTTTAAGGATTTATTGACTCGTACACCTTACGGGGAGACATTTTTAGACTGAAATCGACATTCTAAAGCGAATGGCGAGGGTTTCAAACAGCTGGGATGCATCGTTTTTCGGGAAATTACGATTTTTACATAAAAAGTGGTGTTGGACTTGCACGACTGGTAACTTTTTATTGGTTGCGCCCAGCGATTTTCTACCTATCGACAATTCGAGGACATCGATCCCAGATGCAATCGGCGTCCATTTTATTGTACCATTTTGTGTGCCTTAGGAGGAGATGTGATAACAACGTTTTCATGGGGGGTCCCTGCCACGCCCTCATTTTTGACGGGGCGTGCTAACAGGGTGAATGGGAGAAAGCCCACGGGGTATCCATCACACCGCCAAATTTTCAGCTCGATCGGATAAGAAACTTTTTGGCAGCACTAAATTGAATTTTAGATCGGAAGAAAAGTAATAATAATATTAAAAGGACATTTGTTCAGTAGAACAAATGCACAGGAAGGTCTTTCCCTCGTTATCGTTTCTATAGGAAAAACTGGCGTTAAACGTTAAACAAGAGGCCCCAGAGGGTGAAAATCTATCATTTTACATCGTAATATACCCGTATACCCCCCCCCCCCCTCCGGGGGTTTCTATTCCATTGTTTCTAGAACGGTCTAATTACAAAATTGAAGAAAAAAAAAGGGCCCGGCCCCTCCACCCCAGGGCCAGCATGATTTATTGTTTTTGACATGCTGCCCCTGGGTGGAGAGTTGGGCCCTTTTTGGGTTCATAGTTTTATATGCAACTATGGTTATATAAAAACCGGGAACCAGTTTTTTTGTTTATTTGTTTGTTTGTTTACTTTTCTGTTTTTAACTATATGTTTGGTATTTTAATGACTTTTCTTGACTTGTAGGGGAAGAGAAAGAGATTTATGGTAAAAGGCAAAGAACAGAACTGGCTGGAGTCACGTGACATTGTTATATAATATCACGGAGATAGTTTTATTTTATCATTCTAGGGAGTTACGATGGTCTGAAAGGACATATATATGACATGATGCACGATCTGTAATCTCAGTGATTGTTTATTTCAGGACGACACGGATTAATATCAACGGACCATGCCGACAATTAATAAAAGACTTTTTTATTTTATTTTAGTGGAATTTTACACTGTAAAATAATTACACGAGGCACGTAGCAGACGATGGAATACACAAAAAAGTGACGTCGGAAATTGTTTCAATTTGTTATTGTTTCAGGTAAAATGCAGTTCGGACAGTTAGAACAACTTGTTGACACACGATTTACACGGTCATTCACTGACGATGGCTGAAACGGACATCACGACAGACGAAATTTACGTGGCTGGGGGGAGGGGTGGTCACGTGTTTCAATGTGGGATTTTAAGGATTTATTGACTCGTACACCTTACGGGGAGACATTTTTAGACTGAAATCGACATTCTAAAGCGAATGGCGAGGGTTTCAAACAGCTGGGATGCATCGTTTTTCGGGAAATTACGATTTTTACATAAAAAGTGGTGTTGGACTTGCACGACTGGTAACTTTTTATTGGTTGCGCCCAGCGATTTTCTACCTATCGACAATTCGAGGACATCGATCCCAGATGCAATCGGCGTCCATTTTATTGTACCATTTTGTGTGCCTTAGGAGGAGATGTGATAACAACGTTTTCATGGGGGGTCCCTGCCACGCCCTCATTTTTGACGGGGCGTGCTAACAGGGTGAATGGGAGAAAGCCCACGGGGTATCCATCACACCGCCAAATTTTCAGCTCGATCGGATAAGAAACTTTTTGGCAGCACTAAATTGAATTTTAGATCGGAAGAAAAGTAATAATAATATTAAAAGGACATTTGTTCAGTAGAACAAATGCACAGGAAGGTCTTTCCCTCGTTATCGTTTCTATAGGAAAAACTGGCGTTAAACGTTAAACAAGAGGCCCCAGAGGGTGAAAATCTATCATTTTACATCGTAATATACCCGTATACCCCCCCCCCCCTCCGGGGGTTTCTATTCCATTGTTTCTAGAACGGTCTAATTACAAAATTGAAGAAAAAAAAAGGGCCCGGCCCCTCCACCCCAGGGCCAGCATGATTTATTGTTTTTGACATGCTGCCCCTGGGTGGAGAGTTGGGCCCTTTTTGGGTTCATAGTTTTATATGCAACTATGGTTATATAAAAACCGGGAACCAGTTTTTTTGTTTATTTGTTTGTTTGTTTACTTTTCTGTTTTTAACTATATGTTTGGTATTTTAATGACTTTTCTTGACTTGTAGGGGAAGAGAAAGAGATTTATGGTAAAAGGCAAAGAACAGAACTGGCTGGAGTCACGTGACATTGTTATATAATATCACGGAGATAGTTTTATTTTATCATTCTAGGGAGTTACGATGGTCTGAAAGGACATATATATGACATGATGCACGATCTGTAATCTCAGTGATTGTTTATTTCAGGACGACACGGATTAATATCAACGGACCATGCCGACAATTAATAAAAGACTTTTTTATTTTATTTTAGTGGAATTTTACACTGTAAAATAATTGCACGAGGCACGTAGCAGACGATGGAATACACAAAAAAGTGACGTCGGAAATTGTTTCAATTTGTTATTGTTTCAGGTAAAATGCAGTTCGGACAGTTAGAACAACTTGTTGACACACGATTTACACGGTCATTCACTGACGATGGCTGAAACGGACATCACGACAGACGAAATTTACGTGGCTGGGGGGAGGGGTGGTCACGTGTTTCAATGTGGGATTTTAAGGATTTATTGACTCGTACACCTTACGGGGAGACATTTTTAGACTGAAATCGACATTCTAAAGCGAATGGCGAGGGTTTCAAACAGCTGGGATGCATCGTTTTTCGGGAAATTACGATTTTTACATAAAAAGTGGTGTTGGACTTGCACGACTGGTAACTTTTTATTGGTTGCGCCCAGCGATTTTCTACCTATCGACAATTCGAGGACATCGATCCCAGATGCAATCGGCGTCCATTTTATTGTACCATTTTGTGTGCCTTAGGAGGAGATGTGATAACAACGTTTTCATGGGGGGTCCCTGCCACGCCCTCATTTTTGACGGGGCGTGCTAACAGGGTGAATGGGAGAAAGCCCACGGGGTATCCATCACACCGCCAAATTTTCAGCTCGATCGGATAAGAAACTTTTTGGCAGCACTAAATTGAATTTTAGATCGGAAGAAAAGTAATAATAATATTAAAAGGACATTTGTTCAGTAGAACAAATGCACAGGAAGGTCTTTCCCTCGTTATCGTTTCTATAGGAAAAACTGGCGTTAAACGTTAAACAAGAGGCCCCAGAGGGTGAAAATCTATCATTTTACATCGTAATATACCCGTATACCCCCCCCCCCCTTCCGGGGGTTTCTATTCCATTGTTTCTAGAACGGTCTAATTACAAAATTGAAGAAAAAAAAAGGGCCCGGCCCCTCCACCCCAGGGCCAGCATGATTTATTGTTTTTGACATGCTGCCCCTGGGTGGAGAGTTGGGCCCTTTTTGGGTTCATAGTTTTATATGCAACTATGGTTATATAAAAACCGGGAACCAGTTTTTTTGTTTATTTGTTTGTTTGTTTACTTTTCTGTTTTTAACTATATGTTTGGTATTTTAATGACTTTTCTTGACTTGTAGGGGAAGAGAAAGAGATTTATGGTAAAAGGCAAAGAACAGAACTGGCTGGAGTCACGTGACATTGTTATATAATATCACGGAGATAGTTTTATTTTATCATTCTAGGGAGTTACGATGGTCTGAAAGGACATATATATGACATGATGCACGATCTGTAATCTCAGTGATTGTTTATTTCAGGACGACACGGATTAATATCAACGGACCATGCCGACAATTAATAAAAGACTTTTTTATTTTATTTTAGTGGAATTTTACACTGTAAAATAATTGCACGAGGCACGTAGCAGACGATGGAATACACAAAAAAGTGACGTCGGAAATTGTTTCAATTTGTTATTGTTTCAGGTAAAATGCAGTTCGGACAGTTAGAACAACTTGTTGACACACGATTTACACGGTCATTCACTGACGATGGCTGAAACGGACATCACGACAGACGAAATTTACGTGGCTGGGGGGAGGGGTGGTCACGTGTTTCAATGTGGGATTTTAAGGATTTATTGACTCGTACACCTTACGGGGAGACATTTTTAGACTGAAATCGACATTCTAAAGCGAATGGCGAGGGTTTCAAACAGCTGGGATGCATCGTTTTTCGGGAAATTACGATTTTTACATAAAAAGTGGTGTTGGACTTGCACGACTGGTAACTTTTTATTGGTTGCGCCCAGCGATTTTCTACCTATCGACAATTCGAGGACATCGATCCCAGATGCAATCGGCGTCCATTTTATTGTACCATTTTGTGTGCCTTAGGAGGAG
>CALYDG010000232.1:0-22997 GCA_944474755.1 Limnoperna fortunei | reverse complement strand
GTGTAAGCAGAAGAGATAAAAGGCAATGAAAAAGAGTACAATTTATATTGTTATTTTGAATTTTTAAACGACGAATCATTAAACACTTGTGTAATACCCTTAGCCAACAGTGGGTTATAGAACGGATATTTAAAATATTGTATACATAGCTTGACTTCGAACTTTCCCGCTCAAACTGAAGGGATTATTATTGTTAAATACTTCTGTCTAATTTCGTGCTCTATCAAAAACTAGAGTAGTGGTCTACTCGGAAACAAAATAATGAGCCAACTGTTATTTGTCTAACGGCGGGTATTGTCCTCATCATGATTGAATAAAATTATCAGTTTGTGTAAGGCTGCATGGCTCACTTACTCAAAACTTCAGCCCGTTGCAATATGCGGGGCTTTCGTTGCTTACTACATTAATAGCGAGCATCGCAGATGCGAGCTATACGGTAACATGAGTGTGTGTGTAAAAAAGTTACCTAATCCATATGAAAAAAAAACTCTTTCAGATGGTAGATGAGTTATCCAAAGAAAATATTGCAGAACTCTAAGATTAATTTAAAGGTAGACAAAAATAATTTTGACATCGATAATATTAAAGTGATTATGTTTTACTAACACAAAAATGTCAGACGAATATTTTGAAATCTCTGAAATGCTGTATTTTAAAGCAACAGTTTCGTGACGTCACCAAACATTACAGGAACAGTTCACGTCATCAACGGAATGCCGAGGCACTGTTAGGGTGCTATAAAGTAACGTTATAAACCGTAAAATGTGCGATGCTCGCATTAAGGCTAACCTGTAGTCATATTATTTATATGAAAACAATTTACAAACTTATTCTTTGCTTTGTCATTGATTTTGGGAATAAACAATGCTTTATCATACCCTAAGCTGTTTACTTTTAATTAACTGATAATAAAATCGTATTACTTATAGATATCTCTCCAATCCCAACAAGGTGAACATTTTTGTGGTGGATCACTAGTTAAAGCTGGCAACGGAGAAATTGTTGTGATAACAGCATACCACTGTATTGATGTGGAGTTAGTTTTAGGGTTTAGTAGGAATTGAAATTCAATTTCTATTGTTGACTCCAAGAAACACAAGATGAGGAGATAATTAAAATGTACTCCTCAAAAGTAATGGTCCGTTTTGAATTAAATTTCCGATTGAATAATCAGTTATAGAAATTGAGTTTCAATTTTAGCACAATTTTTTAAAGGTGGTAGCCTTTACTAGCTTTAATGTCAAACAAGTTTGTTTTTTAAAGTTTTGAAAGTCTATCGGAGCAATGTCAACATATTAAATACTTATTTGATGCGCTTTTATAAAACAAAGGAAATATTGCCTTGGAATAATTTGGCATTATTTTTGAACTTGCGTTGCATTTCGCCAAAGAGTACAGGTAAAACTACATTTAATTCCTAATTTTACCACACACACACACACAAAAAAAGAAGTATGACGTAAGAAAACAATAAATCATTTATTTCGGAATCAAAATTTAAAATATCATTCAAGGTTTACATGCGGTGTAACACATACATATAATTATCATCGTCATTACAAGCATTGCACACATTGCAACAATTAAAATATGTTTCAGTACGACTGCTACTGATATCCAGGTAAAAGTTGGAGAACATTCATTAAGCACAATTGATCCCTTCGAGAAGGTTTACGCTGTAAAGAATATTGTAATGCATCCTGCTTTCAATCGACAAACTCTATCTAACGATGTCGCTATTCTGTACCTAAAGGATACAGTTGAGCTGAACCAGGGAGTCCAAACAGTAGCTCTCACAAAGAAACCAGCTGTATATTTTTATTACAAAAAAGTGTACTATTACAGGATGGGTCTTACTTGCATCAGGTGAGTTGCGAAATTGAGACATGTTTTCAAATTAAAGCTGTCTTATGACAAAGATCTGAGGATAGTCTTAAGACAAATCTTTGTCATAAGTCGGTTCTTCGAACACCTCTTAAGTAAGGATTTGTTCTAATTATTATCGTAACTTTAGGGCAACTAATTTGATTACTTAAGAACATTTAAAATCCTAACGGAAGATACAGGAAAACCATAATACTTTGTAAACAAATATGGCTGCGAAAATTTTGTAAAATAATAAAACACCTTACAAAAAAGTCTCGATTTCACATAAAAGATAGGTAACAATATCCTATATAATTATTATGAATTAATTACAGTAAATAATTAATTATTCTTTACTGAACTAAGAATTAACAAAACAAACAAAGAAAAACAACACAAAATTACAAAATCGAAAAACTATAGGTTAGGTTGTCGGCTCATTAATGTTCATGTACACGTAACATTCTGAATAGAACCCTGTATAATATCGGTTGAAATTATACTTATTTCGGGTGTTAAACATACCCCTTTATATAACTTTTTTGACAGCTTAATTATGTATAAGTAGATCAACAGAGAAAAGAACTACATGTGTCTTTTTCGTGTCTGGTTTCCGTTTGTGGTCAAATTAGATAATATATTACACTTCTGTCTATACAAAGGACTGCAAAGTTGTTTCAGACAATATTTTTTACTAGGAAAGTCATTTTATGTCTGTCAAGGAAATATTTTGTTTGTTACAGACATTTTTTTCCGTTGACTCAGTAAAAATATCTGTTACAACGACTTTTCTGTTGTATCAGTCAAACAATCTGTATTTGGAAATATTACGAACGCAAACTATGCGTTTAAAAATATATACAATTAGTCTCTTTATAAAGAAAAAGCCTAAAAATCTACTGATTTTTATTCATTCATATTGCTTAATTTATGTAATGAAATCATTAAGTCACAAACATCACGAACAAATATTTTAAATTGATATTCGAACTTGGTGGACAAATGCCAGACATACTTCAGGTAGCAACAGTAGATTTCTTCCCCAAGTTGAAGTCTAAACAAGACTACGGAATACGTTTCATAGAGATGACGATGATCTGTGGATGAAAGCTCGAGGGTGGCATTGATGCTTGTCAGGTAATTTAATTACCCAATGCAATATTTTTTGTACCATCCCCGTTTGTTTTTTCAACAATATATCCATTGAACAAATACACTGGCACTGTATTCCCTTTTTCATCTCATTTATTCACTGTCATTTGTGACTTTGGATAAGCTTACAAGATCTCTGATTTAGCAGCTTTGTTTGACGGTCATTGGTACTGTAACATTAAGAGTAACCACAGGACTAATTTCTCCATCGAAAGATAAAATTGTCGTTCCGTAGTGCATTATATTAAAAGTGCACAACTGAAATGTACATGTATTATCCCTCAGCAGATAATGCTTGTACATAAGTTCAAACATTAGAATAAACTAAAGAATAAATAACGTGTGTGTTAAAATGTTTTGAAAAAAGATCAACACACTAACTGTAAGTCTTTGGCGAGTAATATATTACGTCACAGGAAAACAAAGCCGACATGATTTTTGTTTCCATTCTCCTATGAAAAGTCGGTATTCACGTGCAATTTATTTATACAGTTATCCCCTTGTGAACCAAAAGTGTGTCTCCATGTTAAAAATTAATTCTCCTGAAGGCTTGCCCGAACATGATTTCATTTTCATGGAAGACAAATCGACGGTTAATTAGAAGTATAGTATTTGTAATATGACATATATGTCAAAGTTTATGACAGATACATACCAACGAACAATTTATTTTTGTTTGTCGCCTTGTTTGTTTACTCTTGAAACAGGAAAAGCAATAACTTGAAACGACCTGAGACAAACGAGGTCATTTCCATGATATTTGCGATGAGACCTTACTTAGAGCTACTGACATAATGATTTTGCAATTCACATTTGATTTAAGATATTTATTTCTTTTACTAAGTTATACGAATTTTTAACTTCCTAAAACCCACCCTGGAACAGACATGATGAATCGAGTACTATTTGTATTCCTGGTGTTTCCTTGTAAGTAGGTTTGGAGGTAGAACCCTGTGAACCCTGTCTTGCCACTGAACGTTAGAATAAACTTTTTGTATTACCTACCAAAATAGTGTGATAAAAAAATTAAACCTTATTTTTATGTAAATTAAACTCAATATTGTAGTGTTTGTTTTGTAAATTAAATCAACAGTGTACACTATGAACCAAAATAAGAACTGACATTACCATACACAGTTCAAATTTGATTTAGAGAAACTGATAATAACTGTAATTTTATTGTTCCTGACATGTAAATCACTGTACACAATGCATACAGTTCATGTCAGTTATTTACATTTTTTATCTTTTTACTGATTACTTCTGTCCTGAACTAAGACAGTTCATGAAATTTGCGTACCGTACTTATGTACAATTGAAAAGAACTTTTAGTCACTGCATCAGATCATGACAGTACTTGTAATTTTTACCTGGATTTAGAATGACTGATATTCACTGCACCAGTCCTTGTCAGTCATTATCAGTTCTTGCCATGATTTAGAATGACTCATGTTCACTGTAGAAGTCATTGTCAGTCATCATTTGTTCTTACCTTGATTTAGTATGACTGATGTTCACTGTAGCAGTCCATGACAGATATCATACTTTCTCTTCTCTTATCATTGTAAGCAACGAACAACAATAAAGTCCTGATCTAATGAAAATTTATTGGATAAAAAATTGGAAAAATGTCAAATTAACCACATACATCCATTTAAAGCAATCAATCAATCAATTAATAAATAAATAAATAAATCTAAATCAATCAATCAATCAATCAATCAGTCAGTCAGTCAATCAGTCAACCAATCAATCAATCATCATATCCACGGGATTAACATTATCGGTAGGCACGCGCCTTCTGGATACCTGAAGATATTTATTCCACAATACTTTGTGAATTTCCTAGATTTGTATAAGACATTTGTTTTAAAATGAATGAGGTTTTTTATTCTTATAAATTTTTTAGGGGTGAGGTGGGTCATAATGCTATTTCGGTTTTATAAGAAGATGATCAATTATATTTCACATGTTGATAATACCAGTGATCACAGATGATGATCAAATTGTGACAAGTTATTAACATCTACATGTATATTGCAAGTATTTATAAGTGTATCATCCCCATCAGTGCTATGTTAACTAGCCACATGTGTTTTTCAATCGGATTTCGTCTTTTCTGCACTTTACTTCTTAACTATTTAAATTTAATCACAAAAGAGAAACGGTTTCAAATAGTAGTAAATTGACACGTTTTGTTTTTTTTTTTTTTTGTGTGTTTATTTTTGTTTTAGTTTGTTATTATTATTTTTTGGGGGGTTTTATTACAGAACACTTCATAGGCTATTAATAAAATCATCTTTGTTTTTTAATTGTCAATATTTATAAGTATGCATCGACACGGGAATATACAGAATAAACCGTCGCTATTTGTTATTTTACAGTACAAAGGGTTAAACAACGACATCGTAGTCACTGCATAGTTTCTGAATAAAATCATCATTGGTCTTTCAGTGTTAATATTCATCAGAAGGAAAATAAATGTACATCGCCGCGGGAATATATATATATCAATTATAAACAATGATACGTTTTGTTAGTTAGGGAACAGGTAATTGTGCGCAGTCATCCAGAATAAGAATTTAGATTCACCAACTTTATTTAAAATTTACACGCTTCCAAATCTGTACAGACAACGAAGGGGGAATCGCCGACCTTGGATAAGTACTGGCAAACTTGAATTTGAATCAAGTGCACCATTTCTTTTCACCATGCAAAGTCAGTCACAAAACAATGCATCCGCATTTATAAGAGAGATACGCATCTCGGCTACTCACCCACTCTTGAAAGTAACAATAATGTACACGGGTTCAAACATGTAAAGGTTGTAATAATCTCCTAATCAATAAAACGCAAGTCATATTTCAAAACAATTCCATTTAGGCACTGTGCATTTAAGCAGTTTAACGCATTGTAAATACACGTAACAAATTATTTACACATTTAGTTAAGATATTCTATTATTTGAAAAACTAATTTGTTTTCTAGTTAGAAGTTA
This sequence comes from Limnoperna fortunei, assembly GCA_944474755.1. Classification (NCBI taxonomy): domain Eukaryota; kingdom Metazoa; phylum Mollusca; class Bivalvia; order Mytilida; family Modiolidae; genus Limnoperna; species Limnoperna fortunei. The sequence goes on along the minus strand of CALYDG010000232.1, from coordinate 16,981 downwards.
TACGCAACTGTCAGCATTTGTTCCGACCAATTTGTAATGTAGGAGGAAGCCAGAGAACTAGTGATGGCCCCTACCCACATATACACACAAATTTTTTGGCAAGAAAAGAGAGATGAGGTCGAACACACCTTAAAATCTATTTTAGTTATAATATAACTATTAGGTGCAGTTACCTTTTTAACCTTGAAGAGAATGTTTCTTTGCACGGTATTTGTATGATTTCTTTACGACCATCTGACACTTTTATTAAATTAAACCATCATTGCGTTGTATTCCAATGATATGTTCAAAAAAATAAGCATGAGACCTGTGTATCTTTCTGCACAAGAAAATTCGTTGTAAATACGGAAAAGTAATTTTATTGAAGGGATTATTATTACGTATAAAACTGGTTCCCTATTTTAAGTATCAGAGAGGTGATTGAAAATGTGTCCTTTACGTGTAGCTACCTGGGGTGCAAAGGTAAGCTGCATAAGAGAGATTTTGATTGTTAATTTGTTTATTGCAACAATCACATGCAATAGATAAAAACGTGTTCCTTTAAAGTGATTTTATAAAAGTTTAAGTTTTATAACATATTTATATCCTAGTTTTATAACAAATATATATCCTTTGATAATATACAATTAGGGCCTTTAATGAAGGTAATATCCATAATTATTAAATTAAGAAAGTGTTTTTTTTTCGAGGACCACGGAAAAAATATTTTTTACGAGATTTAATAATTTGGATATTACAGGAAGTCAGTTATAGGTCATAATTGTATTATTATACTGAACTAAACATAGACAAGAACAAAGGGACTGTGTAGTCATAACTGAGTAACCATCTTAAATTTGGCACGCTTTTGCACGTCCAAGAAGTAGCTAGTTATTTCCCCTTTCAAATTTGGCGCTCTTTGATACGACGAACAAATAACTAGTTATTTTGTCTATGTGCAAATTCCCATAAAGTTATTTTACCAACGTGCTGTTCAGAGCGAGATAAATAGTTATTGCTCCTAATATCTAACTTATTTTAGTACTGGTTTCCATAGCAAAGTATAATCATAACTGTTATTTCGGCATACGGACACGATAATATTCGATTGATGGAAAGGTGGAGATACTTGCACATGTATTTCTTTAGATTTATCGTAAATCTGTTGGGGAAGACAATTTGTTCACAACGAAATAATCTAAACTAAATGCCGCACCCGCTTGGAAAAGTTTGTTTGCTTACATTTTTTAATTATTCGATATTTTACCTTTTTATTACAAAATCCAGTACAAAAAATTTAGATACGCTAATATGTCCATGTTTTATACTATGCCTCTGTGTTTAGTTGTTACAAATCGTCCTTGACTTTTGCTACGGGAATTTTACATAATAAGTCAGCCATTTTTGTTTCTAAAGGGACATTACGTTGGTTACAAATGTTCGTCTGCTTTCGTGACGTTCAATGGTATTCGGACAAACCGCGAGACTTTTCCCGCCTTAACTGCAGACGACATCACCCGAAAGATTTCGAATAGACAACAATTAATTGTTCCTAAAGTAAACTTCCGTTCTAATTAAGGTCAAATTTTAGTATGGAAAATGGCCCGATTAAAAATTTTAAAACATCCTTATTTCAAAACGCTGAATATCTCTAGAAAATAATTGTTGATTTCAAAAAGTACCCTTCTTGATCTACAAAAGGAGCATAAGCTGAACCATACGCGGTAAGCAATTTTCATTTGTCACGCAAAAAACCCTCTACAAAATACCTCAACACTTACTATAGTATATATTTCATCATTTTGATATTCTAGGTAATATTGTGGATGCATGCTATAATTTGAAATCAATTCGAATGCAAACTGTCATATTCAATGTTCCAAAACAAAACATCAAGTTGTTGTTTAATTACCAATAAATATAGGTAAAGTAAGAAAAAGTATCTTCGTATTTTAGGAATACATGTATGTGCACATACTTATCCCTTTAGACAGCTTAAATTCATGCATTACATAGGTGTATACTTATTAGTGCCTCGTTCATGTAATTGTACACAATGTAGCGGTTAATGTTTTTTTGTAACTGTATCTTCTGCTATAAATATTTACTTTGTATATACATTTATATATAACAAAAGGCGACAGTATATCTGTTCAGTGTTAAGGGGTATCGGGGGCTGAGTGGATAAGGTAGTTCTTCTACTATTGATCACATCGTCTGTAAACACTGTGGTTACAAGTTTCAGTCTGCGGGCAGGGTTTGCTCGACTCCAATCAATGATTGCCAGTTTTCCTACTGAAGGCAGGGGGTTTTCTCCAGGTACTCTGGCTTCCTCCCCAAATGAAATCTGGACGCCATGATGTAGCTGAAAGTGGCGTTAAAACATTCAAATAAACAAAAACAAACTGTTCAGTGTTCTTTATTATCTAATTCCATTTAGCGCATATATAAACTACCTATATATGATCATGTTCCCAAGGACAATGTCCGTTAAAAAGTGCGGGAAAGAGCTTACTTGCTTTGCTTATAACAACACCGACATTGAATAAACATTTTTGAAGGATCATGATGTACTCATATCGACTTCAAACAATATCTGATGATAAGTTGCGACTTTGACTTTGAATCAAGGTAAAAACAGATGATGACAGATAAGGACTGCAGCATCGAATATAAGTCATTCTAAAACCAGGTAAATATTGATGATCACTGTCAAGGCCTGCTACAGTGAATATCGGTCATTCTAAATCCAGGTAAAATTTAACAAGTACTGTCATGATCTGATGCAGTAACACTGAACAGTTCTTTTCAATCCTACAAAAGTACTGTACTTAACTGTCACGAACTGTTTCAGTTCATGACAGAGGCAATCAGTAAAAAGATAAAAATTGTAAATAACTGACAAGAACTATATGCATTTTGTACAGTGGTGATTTACAACAATCAATTTCTATAAATAAAATTTGAACTCTGTATGGTAATGTCGATCCTTATTTTGGTTCATATTGGTATATTTAATTCAAATAATTTTCTCATTCATTAACAATAATAGCTTTATTTACCTGTACGGTTACATTTTATTTTCAAAGGGTGATTCTGGTTGACCTTTTGTTTGTACCGACAAGTGTACAGGTGAATATGTACTGAGTGGTATGTACATCAATTTATGAAAATTATCCTTAAGTCAATAAGGTACAGACGTTGACAATATGCAAGTCTAGTTATCGTCAACTGGCAAATGGCTCCTGGCGTTACACAACACACACCTACATCTATTTTCTTTCTCACTATTTACTCGCCTATCTGTCTTTGATAATTCTGCTTATTTCACACAATCCATGTCTTGTTTGGATTTACTTTTGGTAATATGCGACAGATTAAATCAAGTGACTAATTTGACGGTTCCAAATGCTCGAACGACAGGATTATCCAGTGCGACCCAGAGAGTGCCACCTCTTTCTAAGTTAAAAACATCTATGTATATGTCAAAGAAACAGTACAGTGTAGCTACTACAGAGGAGAGGATAACATTCTTTGTCCGTAACCCTCTCCATCGCTTTCTAGTGGTAGTCATTAATTTTAGTTCATACAATTTCCTTATTATTTTGTTAGTCGTCATTCATATAGCTGAAAAAAGGAATCGCTAGGTTGTTAATCATTGAATCAATGTTTCAGTCGAACGTATAATATAGACTCACTTCAATGTATATAATTCCATATTTATATATAAATATAGAGTATATATGCCGCATATGATTTTAAACTGAATAAACAATGACCTTACCCATTAAGTTAGCATATCGTATTGTACTAAAGTCACACCCCCTGGGAAGTGCGGTTTTTTTGTTGGAATTTTTTCTTATTCAATATCGTACCTTTTAATTACAAAAATCTAGTAGACAAAATATTTTCCACGATAACCTGTACATTTTTTATACTATGTCTCTGTTGTGTGAAGGTCACAAATCGTTCGTGACTTTTGCTATGGTAATTTTACATTGCAAGTCAGGCATTTTTGTCTGTCCATGTACGCTTTCTTTTACTATACACATGTTTAGTTTTACATATATCCAATGATATTGTTTATGGTTATACTTGTGCGGAATTGCTTTATTATTATTTGATAGTAAAAAGCCTATCTGGAAAATTACCACCGGACCCGCTCTAACTAAGTTTTACTTACCTGTCGTTTGTCTATTGGTAAAAACAACTAGTAGATTTACAATCATTGTCCAGTTCAATATCTGTATGGTGGTTCACATTGGTAAATTATCGTTTATTTATTTAGGCAATCGGTATGATAAACATCGTACTGCTCAAGAACTCATATGCTAGTGTAGATTATTACATGAAAAAAAACACAATATCACTCTCGACTCACATTCTGTCGTTATGTTATAACCTACCCTAAATCCCTCGTTAAAAGCCAGTATCATTATATTTGTGTATCGATAACACCATTGTTTTAATCAACATACTTTTTTGACATTGGCAAATTGTATTGCTCACTAACACAGCGCGAATACATGCTTGTTCGGTGACAATGAAAACGCAACATAAAGTTTTACACAAATAAAATGTATATCAATACAACATAAATTATAACAATTATTGCAACAGAAACTCTTTAGCATTATGAACAAATCGACTAAAGCTTTTGACAAATAAAGTTTATTTATCGTTAAAATTGATCGTTAATTTGCTCACAGACACTTAAATAAACATATCCCACATTCAATATTAAATGTGTTTTCTTGTTATAGAACGGACCACACGACGAATACATTCTTGTGGAATGTTATTGCACACATTCTGCAAAGCATTTTAGAGCTGACGAATCGTGATGGGAACTTGTCATCTACACACAATTTGTCTGAGTTGATCCTATAAGTGTTAAATCGGGTTTAAATCATGTGAAGAGGCTTTTGCTGCCGCTGGGTCAAACGAGTAAATGTCGACAGTGGTGTCAGAGAAGATCAGTTTATCATACGGGCAATTTCACGTCGACACATAGATCATCCTTAAAACCTAGTGACGTTTGGTTGTAAGAAAGTCGGGCCATATCGACACCTGTTAGTGTTCCATTTTAAAACGTTCAATGTGATTTTCAATAATGTTAGTTAAGGTTAAAAATTCGACTTATTTTGAAATCAAACATGCATGTCTTAGTTCAAAAGCAAAGCTTTCGTCTTTTATAGTGGACCTACGAGGGACGGAAAATTACCAAAAAAAGCCACCGACAATGACATCATCGTTAAGAGATACATTAAACATTGATTGCAAAAACTTCTATGGAATTTAACTAATGCCCCTAAAATATAAGAGTTGCGTTTTCATTGTCATTCACTCATCAAGCAGTTATTCAGGTAAGTCATTCTTTAAAAATACATTTAACAGAGTTCTTTTTTTCGCCCGAATACAGAAATATGTGATTTAAAAAAAAAAATCATTTCTGACATTTGTAATATTTAGCTCTATTTACGCGAAACTTCTTATGATTTATAAAAATGATTTTTGAAATCCAATTTATTTAAAAATGAGTGATATTCTACCAATACAATCTAGGCACCAAGATATAGCTGCAAAAATGGTTAAATTGGATTTAACCCTCCAACACACAAATATATGATTATTTTGTCTTTATTGAATGGTTCCTTACTGAAATAAGATTTTCAAGCAAACTTTAAAACTATACGATATTTATACATAACAATCTAATTAAAGCGACTTTCATATGAACTTTACTTCGTTTGCTCAGTTAATTTTGACTGGGTATATATCAACTGCAGGAACACAAATATGACTCTTTAAAAGTGTTACGTGACAATATTGTTTTGAAGACAATTTTGTATATGCATGCAGTCAACCTAAACAAAATAACACATTTTCAATATTTATTCCACAGATTTTTGTTATCAGTTTTGTAGCCACTTAAAAGTGAAATATATACCTTAATAAAAATTAATCATTTTGAAATCTATTACGATTAGGGTCAGTCTTTATTACGACAAAAAAAATTTAAATGTTATGTCTAAAGCATTACTGGATTTCAACATACTCGGCAACTTGGCAGGCTGCAAATGCAACGTGCCATAACAAAGGAGGTACATTAGCAAAGACGAACAAAACGGAATATTTAAATTTCCTCCGAAGTAGGTATAGCCTGACACATTTTATAAACATAAAAGTTAAATAATGATTAAAAATCATTATAATAGTAAAATAAATAAACATCATCATAGAAATAAAATATTTCCAAACAATTATACAAATCGTCTAAGAAGTAAAAAAATCAGATACTTTATTATTAGTAACACTTTATATTTCTACATATTTCAAAATGATTTAAACTTTATTTTGCCGTTGATAATGATTAGCTCAAAGAGTAATAAATATTCACTGTGTTTCTAAATAGGGGTAAAACCTCTGGCAACAATTGCAAATACATCGGGATGTGATAGTCACAATACATAATAGTACTTGTTCTAAGATAGTATCTTATTATGCTTCAATATTATTATTTTCGTCTTTGAATTCTTTATGGTTTGCAGATGTTCAAAATGTTTGGGTTGATGGAAACGACATAGCTACAGAAGGTGCATTCGTTTGGTCAGATGGCGATAGCCTTCTAAATAATTCCGAGGTCTGGGATAAAATATATCAATATCCACAACCTGATAACGGAAGAGGAGCCGCCGAGGAAGATTATTGTATGATTATTTACTGGGGGCCAATGCTACACGACGAAAACTGTAATCGTATGCATATCTTTGTTTGCGAGTACAATTTGTAAAAAGGAAAAAATACAATTGAGTATTTCTAGAACGTCAATTTAATATTAAAGGAAACAAATGAACTTTTGATCAAGATAACAACAAAGATTGATGGATTTATTCATTGAACCTTTGCTTTAGGTCCAGTTAGTGTAAGGACAAGAACAAAATAAACACACATTTTCATCTTACTTGCTTTGACTGTTTTACGGAATACATACAAGTAACTTGATGGTGACTATTTAGAGACGGGCACTGCTTACTCTTCCGCACTACCTTAGTTCAACCATGCTTGTATTGTTGGGTTATAATAACACAATTATTGCTATTAATTTTGATTTCTTCTATTCGTGTATCTTTGTGTAAAGTTATGCGCAAACGAGATGGCCAAAATAAGCACTTTGGCAACAGCCTCAATTCATACACGACGAAGAAGAATCGTTTCTAGGAACCTAAGTAAACAATTTATATATAAAAGAGAAACGGTAAAATATATTCTTTAGCAAGCAGAACAAACTATACACATCATACAAAACGAGACTTATCATTGGTTCATAATGTCATACTTACGTAACTTGTTTAGCAATAAGACATATGGAAAAGATAAAGGTTGATTTCTAATATATAAAAAGATACCTATGGTTTAGTATGAAATTTTATTTATTTGTATATATATTAGTTGACCCAAACATCATGCACACAAAAAAGCGAACTGAGACATGTAGGTTTGTTACTCACATTATTGAATGTCCAAATTATATTTTTGATTTTGCAATTATCAGTTCTGTTGCCAGTATTCATTGCGTATTTTATATTTCAAGGCATGCATGTTACACGTTATTGTTTATTTTGCTTGACGTTTAAACAAATTATCCTTCTATTCATGTACTTATCTTTTACTTTATGTCGCATAATCTAAAAATAACTAAATGGGATAAATAAGCACTATTTAATACACCTGGATATTAATAGACAATTATTTTAAGGCTGTAGATATATAGTTCATTTTATCTCTAATCCACAATAAGTCGAGATTAAATGTAATTCCCAGATGGTCCACATTATCCTTATCGATCATTTTCTTTACTTGTTTGTTATACGTTCATGTTCAATGAGAAAAATTACATATTTACAACATTGTAGATTTTAGCATTGTCCTTTTTAAAAGGTCACCCAAGGTCCCCTAAATCAATTCAGCTGGATGGATTAATAAAACAAAAAACAATGGTTGGATCGTGTTAATTTTGGTATACAATTATGGATGCCATAGCAGACCAAAAAGAACCATTTTTAACTCGTCCCACTCCTTAAATGAAATTTTAAAGTGTTAATTATACGGACTTCATGCTTATTTCTGGACTTCCTAGATTAAATTAGAACCGTGCATTTAAAATTCGACTAATCGATTTTATAAATTTTTCCTATAAAAGCTATATTTGATCCGGCCAATGAAATATATTAGAAGTCTTTCCGTGTTGATATCTACATGAACTCAAGTACCGTGGTGTAAAGAATCATTGTCATTTAGTTAGGCCAATCGTCCCGTTAATTTAATTCACTCTATTTGGTGTCTACATCTACAAATTTAAATGTAGTCAAGTTTAAATAGATCGAGCTGTAGATGCAATACACTAACAATTTCACAATGCATTGCAGATGCAATTTTCTCCTTTCAAAGAAAAAAAAACGAAATAATTTTAGTTGACAGATTGACTGTATATCTGTTCAGATTACCAGTTGTGGATGCATTTAATGTGTTTTAATATCCGTTGAATGAAGGAAGAAAGGGTAATACACGAAATACAACGGATATACAAAACATGTGCATCTCGCGGGTAATATTAACACAGTATAAAGAGCTCTATCCAGGTAAAAAAACAACAACACGGACAGTGTGTTTGTTATCTATCTGGTCATTTTGAATTAAAACATTACATACATTATTAAAAAGATGTATAGTTGGTACAATGCTATACATAGCGGGTGTTAAATTAAATTACTTTTCAATAAATTAAAAAATAGCAAAGAAAACCGACCGAACAACAAGAGCCAAATGTCAAGGGAAGTTACAAATCCGGACATAGACAAACATACTCAGCGCAACACACAAACCAAAAACACAAAAACAGAAAGAGAGTAACCCGAACCAATAATGCGTGCACTCAGGCGCTCTGATGATTAGGTACTACACTCCTCTAATTTGACACCCGTCGAATTACTCGTTGTCATGTCTAGGAAAAATCAAATTCAGAAATAGGAAACACTATGACACTTCGAGAATGTCAGATCGTATTTAAGAGATTGATTTCCCATAATCCGATCAATCATGACGACCATAGAACGTCTGGAGAGATGACGTCAACCTAGGTGCAACAAACCTTGTTTGCGTAGCTTAGTAGTCAACAGCAATGATCGGTCTAGAAAATTGGAATATCGATCGAATAACGTATAAGTTGTGAAATGTACACACCATACACTGAAGCTGCTTGAATGTTGCTGTCGATGAACGGGAAGTTGACAATTGAAAATTTAAAGTCATCACGATTGTTCTAGAGTCCAGTTTGTAGTTTTCCTGAGTCTATTTCTAGAAGTAGGTCTAAATAAGAGGCTGACCTTAGTGTACCTCGATTGTGCTGTTGAAATGTGAACACATCTCTTGCAGAACTTAAGGGTATGTTTTTATTACGAAACGTCAGGATGCTATGTAATATGTTGATCAGTATACAGTTAAATCTGTGTCGTAATTGATACTCATATCACACAAAGAGAGAAATATGTTTCGGACCAAATCATAGCGTGAATTTAACGTGAAAGTGAAATGTTTCCTTCACAGATATTTGTTCTGTTTAGGCAGAAAATACATAAGATACGAATACAACTTGCGTAGGAATTAATCGTAGAATAAAATTCAAAGGATACTGTAAAGTTTAGTGCAATAGATTTTCTAACTTTGACGTAAATAAACAGTAATAATTGATAATCGCTAATTATCGAGTCTTTAGGTCGAGCATCGTCATAAGATCCGACCAATTACCATGATAAGAAACCACCATTACCATTATTTTGCATATCAGAAAAAATATATTTCTACTTTTGTTGTGTGCCATATACATGTAAGTCATGCATGGTTTTATTAAAAATCATTGTAACTTATATAATTCACGCATAATTTTATAATTTATTACCATAGCAATAGATCCATAAAAAGAAAGAACTTGTTTATATATAAAAAGGATAGGTCGCGGTTGAGATTTAAGTTGTAGATGCTGTAGATTGATATGAACACTGTAAAATGATCTTTCAATTGATAACACAAGGACAATGTCACATTTTGGCTTCAACACATTTTAGGCTGTCAATTCTTGTGAATACATAAGTGACGTGAAGCATTCTGAAATTCCTCTAAACAGTTTTTTATTTGACAGCATATCAAAACGTATAATCTCCATTTAAAACGCTTGAATAAAATTCTCCATAATTAGTGAATATGTTGTAGCCTTTCCATGTCATCGTATTGATAGTTTATTGATTTGACCGGCAAAATTGTACTTTGACTATGTTTGATCATAATTTTGTCTTGTCAAAATAATTTGAAACAATGCAGAGATTTTGTCCTTTTATCAGAAATCTGTCTTCTAGCAACATGTACGTGTTTTTTATATTCTCCAATCCTTGAAGTACATAGATGCACGATATCTCTTTTAAAAGCGTGGAACTTATGTGCTTTCCTTCGTGAATTCCAATGATTTTGTTACGAACCATAATGTTTGCATATACATACACAGAAATGATAGAGGAACATTGGGGGTGAAGTATTCATAATGGTCAACAAAGACATAGTATCAACAGAAGAAGTGGACTTGATCACCGACTGTAAAATAGAATGGGTCAACATCAAACTAAAACAAGTTAAATTTAAAAGGGTGCCGCATGGAAAGGATAAACACCTGGACGAACTAAAAACGTCCCTAACCATCAAAATATAATACTAGGAGGCGACTTCAACTGCTCAGATATAGATTGGAACAATATAAATGTATCAAATACATCACAAGACAAGAGCATTCAGCAATCGTTAATAAACATCTCAATCTGTCAAGATTTAACCTAAATACACGAGGAACCAACAAGAGAAAACAACCTACTAGATCTTGTATTTACAACTAACCCATCTCTTGTGAAAACTTCAACCAACATCCCCGGGATATCAGATCATGCCATAATAATAACTGATATAGACATTAAACCTTGTTACCAGAAAACGCTACCAAGAAAAAGATACATCTACTCAAAGGCAAACTGGGCAAAGTTAAAAGATCAATTAAAATAAATGAACGTCAAGATTAACACAGGAAATAAAGAAGATATGTGGAAAACTTTTAAAAGCTTACTAAATAAAGCCACAGAGGATCATATACAATCAAAAATAGTAAGATCGAACAATAAAACCCTGTTGATAACCCATAAGACCATAAGGATGCTAAAAAAGCAAAGATTATACAATATGGTCTAAAAAGCAAAGATTGGACTAAATATCGACAATTTCAAAAAGAATGGAAGAGAAACATTAAAAAGCAGAGTGGGACTACATAAATTCTGTCATCATGAAGGATTGGAAAAAACTAAAAACCATTTTGGAACTAAATAAATCCAAAAAAACAAGACAACATTGGAGTATCACCACTTAAAAGAGAAGGGCACTTAGAAACAAACAGCAAAGAGAGAGCAGAAATCCTTGTAGAACAAATGAAATCAGTTTTCACCAAAGACGAAACAGACACTGTACCACCAACTTCTAGAAACATAAAGAAGTGTATTCCTGAACTAACAATAAGAGAAAAGGGAGTATCAGATTTGCTAAAGTCCTTATCAACATTCAAAGCGTCATGGCCAGACAACATCGCAAACTACTAAAAGAATGTACAGAAGAGATATCACCAGCACTATCAAAAATCTACCAAAGATCAATTGACACCGGAGAACTACCATCAGACTGGAGAAATGCCAACATCTCCAGTATATACAAAAAGGTGAAAAACATGCAGAGGAAAACTACCGACCGGTCTCCCTAACATCAGTACCATGCAAATTACTAGAACATATCTGCAAACACATGCTCAAACGCCTAGAGAAAAATAAAATCCTGACCTCACTAAACCATGGATTCAGATCAGGATATTCATGTGAAACACAATTACTTGTCACCATCGACGATCTCTTAAAATCCTATGATTAAGGCAAACAAGTAGATATATCAATTCTGGACTTCTCCAAAGCCTTTGACACCGTCCCTCAAAAGAAACTACTGAATAAGCTCGACCAGTATGTTGTAAAAGGACCCCTCTTAATTTGGCTAGGAAACTTCCTAATGAAAAGGAAAATGCGAGTCGCCTTCGAGGGGACCTCCTCGAAAGAAGTCACAGTAGACTCGGGAGTTCCACAAGGTACCGTACTAGGCCCCCTTCTATTTCTCTGCCATATTAACGATCTACCTAACACTGTAAAATCCAAAGTCAGACTTTTTGCGGACGACTGCCTGCTTTACTGGGAAATCAACAACACAAATGACCACCTCATCCTTCAACAAGATCTTAAAAACCTTGAAATTTCGACAACAAACTGGGGGATTAGATTCAATGCAAAGAAATGCTACATACTTAGGATAAACAAGAAACTCCACAAATTCTATCAGCTAGATAATCACATCCTAGAAGAAGTCAATACTCATCCATATCTAAGACTCCAAGTATCCGAAGATCTCAAATGGAGTATTCACATAACCAACATTAGTAAAATGCCAGCTCAACATTTGGCTTCCTGAGAAGAAATCTACAACACTGCCCCAAATCATGCCGAAAAATGCCTATTTATCACTAGTCCGCTCCATACTAGAATATAGCGCCATCATATGGGATCCGTTCCTAAAGAAAGACCAATGACTACAAATCTAGAGAGGAGGGCTGTGTAGCCAATATGGTAAATGAACTAGACTTGTTACCGGTCGAAGATCGGCAGAAACAACAGAGGCTAGTCTTCTTCCATAAGCTGGTGGATGGGCAGGTCCTGGCTATACCAGCAGAAAAATACATCTCGTTTCATAAAGGAAAACACCAGATCCGACCCAGACAATACTTAGACTGTGAAACTAACAACATAATCTCAAGGCAATCACGACAAAACAACACGTGTGTCATCATCCCTACATAAAGAACATACCTTTACACAAAATCTTTCTTCATCAGAACAGCAATAGACTGAAACGCGACTAGTATACATGCGCCCCAGCGACCGTCGTATCAAAGCCCAGGAAGGGTCCTACGACGTACCTATACAGATACAGATATATATTTATTATACTCAATGATTCAAGATCGTTTATTTAAAAATGCATGTCTGTTTCATTTCGCATTTCAACAGAAATGATTTCACAACGAAGTAGCTCAACATTTACTGAAATCCAACCACACATAACAAAACTGGGAGGAAATTTTTACAATTTCACATAACGATCCATGGCTAGTTGGTAGACAAAAACATGATTATCAAATTGATAGGTTGGGGATAAAACATTTTAATTGACAGGTAAAAATTGCTAACTTTGCTCCTACTAATGATAGTTATTCTTTATGTCAGATTCAAAATTTGTCTGCAAGTTTAGTTATATATGATACGATTCTACCAGGAACAAATATTACATTAATTTTCTGGATTTAAAAAGCGACAGGTGCAAACTAGGGGTTGGAGTGAAACTCTCAATATTTATACCATATTAAAAACTATACAACAGACGGCTACTTATTATGCCTCTTTTTTATTGTAAAACTGTTAATATAATCTTTAAAAATTTCTTGTTCGAAAGGATCAGATAAAGTGGAATTTACAATAACTTTAAATTCTCTATTTGACTTTATTGATTTATTTATTGATTGGATGTTCTTCCAGCGAGTAGTATTTCAAATATATTCAGGAAGGGAACAAAAATCAATTCGGGACCTGTAGACCAAAGGGAAAAACTTGAAAAGCCATTCAAAGTATGGACATGTGTAGGAGCGAAAAATTTAACTTTTTATAGCAGGTACAACGAGCCTACTCTTATCGACATCTACATTAGGAGTCTTTAGCGTGCAAGAAACGTAGCACTCTTTAAGCACGTTACCCAATGTGGTCTGGGGTCAGGCTTTCCGTATTATGACTTGACAACCACCAGTACTATTCGATAAACATTTTGAAATAAAGTTAAGAACCCTACCTTTCATCCCCAAAAGAAGAAATTTTATAATGCCATATTTCAATGTTTGTGTCATGTTTTTTTTAACATTGAATGTTTATTTCTTGGCAAAGGTGTTTCGAAAAAACTTTCCTAAAACCACTCTAATGTTGCAAATGAGCGATTTCAATTAACTCGCGTTGCTATACGGAATTCAATTAAAACAGTCAGGTCATCTTACTGCGTTACATGTAACTTGTAGGCAACTAATACATTGTATCAATAGCTGTACTAAATGGAAAGACCTCTCTATTCTATCAGTTGAAGACGCGAAGCCGATTTTATCTGTTTTATACTTAAAAACAATGCATATAGTTAAAGACAAGGGGATAAAAATTAATTTAAAAAAACTGCTTTTTGTTTTATTATCACTTCAAATATTCTCTGGCTTCTTACGTTGGTGGAGGTAATGTGGTGCTGCCGCTGGATCCCCTTAATGCTGAAACAAATTAGATCGTGATTGATTAAATAACTGATAAATGCCGGAAAAAAGTTGTTTCAATGTTTGTTAGGTACATTAAACAATATACCCAAATGCCAAAGTTCGTTGTAGCAATAAATTAGTATAGCAATAAGTATAAATTGGAAATTGCCATGAAATATGGTTTGGGTATGACGAATAAATATACCTTTCACAACGGTTACAAGTACTGTCGTTCTACACGAGTTTTGCTGTCTCAAAACATGTCGCCCACTATCGTGTGTGGGAATGCTTTCGCCTTGGACGAGCCTTGTCAGTTTAAAAAAAAAGAGGCATAAATGGAGAATAAACGATTAAATACTGCGGAAATTAACTTTTTGTGCAGAATCATTTGACATGGTATACAAGTACAGCATAAACAGAATACTCTGTTGGATGCAATCGTTGACGGTGTGTTTAGTAAGCTACAGTTTTGATACCATTTTCTATATGTACAATAATATAACAGTGCCATATAAGAACAGCCTAACCTTCTTACCTACGCGATGAGTGTAATAACAATAACACTTATCCCCGTAACATCTTCCATAATCATAGTTTTTCCCATAGCAACATCCATCGCATCCACAATTACTTCCTCGAGTGCAATAGTGATCGGAGCATCTCTGCTGCTGAGACTCTTGTACACCTAAATATTAGGTTAATTAAGTAAATTAGTTTTACAGTTAAACAAAATTTACTGTGATCTTCATAATTTCAAAAGTTAAATTCTAAAAATAAATATTTATTAGCTATACTTAGAACTTCCACTGTTTGGAAACTTTAAATTAAAACAATGCGTGTATGTGTATGTATTTTTTACATGTACATGTATAAGATGAGGAGAAATTGATACTTAGCTGAGTTAATTTTCATCCTCTGTTCCTAAAGCCATCAGCAGGTCTAAATAATGTTACAAGTGAAATCTATAGTATTTAAGGTAGTAATTATTATGATATTCGTTTTTGGAATATTATGTACATACCATAAATTAGGAAAACCAGTAATGCCAGTAAAACAACTTTGTTCATCTTGTACCCTAGTAAAAGCAGACTACTATGTTATATAATGTGATATCTAGCCTTAGATAATTTTCTTGCGAACATAAATGAAAATATTTGAGCTATTCCGGTTATATAATAAGCTTAATCGTGACAAATTATTAAATAGTAAGCTGTTCATGGTTTATGGCTAAACCTGTGTTGCTCGTAATGTTAACAAAGCTACTTTAAGAGCAATTGTAAGGCCAACTGTTCAGTGATGTTTGCGGTAAACTATTTATATTTGATGATGCATAACAGTGTGAAAAAACACTGGCGTTTATATTAATAATTCTACATACCATTAGTTCAGATCTGTGTATGTAGAATGTTTGTTTTGTTTTTTTTTTGTTTTAATGATGGTTTACGCCACTTAAGCAGATTTTCAGCTATATCTTTGCGTCCATTTATAATTGATTTGTAGTTCAAATCTGGATATGTAGAATGTTTGTTTGTTTGTTTTAATGGTGTTTAACGTCACATATGCATATTTTCAGCTAAACCTGGTCGTCCAGATTGTATTGGGGAGTACTCGTAAACAACCACCGACACAAAAATAACACTGTAAACAAAATGTAAGGAGGGAACCCTACTTTTTGAAATGAAAGTGGATAAGTTTAATTTCCTCTTTAGTAATATTATTAAAACACAAACTTTTACAAGACGAAAATGAAACGATATTTACTAATGTTTATGAATTTATAAAGAAATCTAAACGATTCCTTATTGTTTAAAAGAGTAACCATATCATCTAGCGACAACAACACACGAAGCGTCATCAATTCTTCTACAACTCTTTCATTCCTTATCCTTTTTCCTGTCATTGTTCTGATTATTCTTTCTTTGTTTGTGTATAATTGATTCTTTCTTTATTTTTTGTATAATTGAATGTAATTCATGTTATGTCACCATGTCCATATATTACTTGTATCATATTTAAAACGGAGAAGACTTCATAAGTATGTATTACTTGTGTCTGATCTTGTTTGTTCATTGTACAAATGAAATATGTTTAAACTAAACTAAAACACAAACATATTTATGTAAATAGTACCAGTTATTTGGACGTTTTTCCAAAAGATTTTTTAATTTTCAATTTAAAGAAATGTTCAATGTGCGTGGATAATTTGAAAAATCGGAGTGAAAAAACAACATTTATCTTATAGTTATTGCAAAAATTTTAAACAATGTTCTTACCAGAAGAAATTGGTAGCGAAATGTCCGTGTTTTTTGCTATCAAATATGAGGTGGAATCATATTTATACACAAAGTAATGTCAATATGTTGCCTAATTTATGCATACAAATACATTCTGCAACGTGAAATCAAATGCAATTTGAGAAGCACTTGGCATAAAAATATTATACAAAAAGGCTTAACGACATTAAAAATGATTTAGTTATTAAAAATGGTTATAACATGTAAACTAAAGTAATACAAATTATTGGATGTAAAGTGTCTT